>VOPJ01001091.1:0-80850 GCA_014673585.1 Semibalanus balanoides
GTGACGTTTGTCAAAAGAGGAGTACAGAACGCAGTTGGATCGGCGACCCTGGCCTACACTGGCTCCGAGATGAGAAGCTGCCCCAGTCATTAAACTGTCTCAGAGCGACCGAGCTGGTTGCCGTGAAATATGTGCGTGTGTGATAGATTGCACAGCGCTGGTGCCTGGTGGATATTTATGAAAGCGGAGTGGTACGGTTTTTATTTGATCCATGTGCCACATCACAAGCGATTATTTTTTGGTGTAAACTGTAAACACAGCTGGGTTGACTTGATTTATTGTATTGAGGTAGCGCTACAGAGTGCACGTTTCTGTCAAGTGCAGAATATAGTCTTTAATCCTCTTCAACCGCAGCGAACATTTTAATGTATCTCTGCCGGCGTCGAAGTGATTCAGACACATTTTTTAGGATTGCTTCTAAGCAATTAGTAGAAAGCAAAATGTTTTCAAATTAGTCATTTCAAACTTTCAGCCTTTGTCATTGAGTTGTTCTAAAACACATGCAACTGAAGCTCCATTCGATTGAGCCGTAATGTTCACATGAGCTTGGTCCCGGGCAGTGTGTTGGTTGGTCATTTGCTGTTGGCTGGACGGGCCAGCCCCAGCCCTCTCTTGGTTCCCCTTCTATTTTTGGCTGATTTGTAATCACCACAGCCGATGGATAGGCCGCGATGGACACGAACGGAAACGAATACGAGCTGGAATGCAGCAATGATACATAATGAAACGACTAACCATGCTATTCAATGCTATTCAATGCTAATTAAATGCTACTTGGGGTCCTAACTGGTGCAACCGAGTTGGACAATGGTCATCTTTTATATCGTGAGTTGTCTGCTAATTGATTGCGCTGTATAGAACGCAATCACATTCGACCTATAGGTCGAGTGTGATTGCGCTGGTAGGTCCTGGAAGTCGAGTTATAAACCTAGTTCATCAGTTATAACCCCAGTTTGATACCTATACACCAACAAAATCAGAAAGCATAAATGATGAACGCATCGGCTTCGAAGCTTCTGTACCCTGGAACTTCTTGTAATTACTCACTTGACATGCCATAAAAGTAGCGGTGAATGAGCCTTAATTATCACCTTGCATACCACCACGCCCTTGCGAGCCAATTAAAATCTGGTTGACCTGCAAAAGATGCTCCATCTTTCACCTGTAGCCTTGGATGGCAACTATAGATGGCTATTTGTCCAGCAATTAAGCGTCGGCTGATCTGCTCCAGCAATTTAGCCGTATATTTGATCTGTTCTTATTAAATCTGACCCTGGCTGAATAGACGTGTACAATTACCCAGTCCTTCTACCCTGCACCTGCAAGCTAACCAGGTGCTATGAAGCTGTCGAAGGGGCTGACACGATGTATAGTATACCATAGAGCACAATGTACCGTTACGTATACCAGCGGCCTTGCGCCATACTTTTGCAATAGTGTATTGGATACTTAATCGGCTCATAATTTGAAGCATAGTCGATCAGGTTAGGGCAGCCAAATCGTAGGAGATTGAATCTCTGGATGCCGGCCTCGTTTTACGACACCAAAAGGAAAGTTAAGCCAGTTGCCCAGTCCTGTTCTCATACCAAGTGCAAATTTTGCTACAAGCTTAATTATTTGTAAGTGCACATTTCAAAAAGCATATAATTTTTTAAACAAACGTGCAATTAGTAAAAACACTATCATCGCCAGTTACGCATGGCGAATAGGAATAACCATACCGGAATTCGTGAAACTAAGACACACCCGACTACACAAACCAAGGCACACCCTACCAATCATTTCATGGTTTCGGGTGATTAGCGTGTTAATTTGCGTGCTTTCCTCGCCACATCGACGCGCGCGACCTTGGAGCCATTGGCCACGCCAGGTTAGCGTCGGTCATGCATACTGAGAGTGGCAGGGGCGGGGCCCGCGGGTGGATAGGCAGGACCCGGCCGTCGCCGCCGCCGCCATCGCCGTCTGCGTGTGGTCAAGGTCATGGCCCCGCCCAGTGCGCCACGGCGGCCCCACCCACCCTCCTCCTGCCCCGCGGGCACCGGACGGTTCTGACCGCTCCAGTTGGCGGTGCCTGTCAGGGCCTCCCCGGTCGGATGCTCAAGGTATTTAACAATACCGCCGCCGCTACAGATCGACTGGAGTTGAACATGATAGCGACATGGGTGTCTTCGTCTTCTTCTTTTTTTCCTATCTGTCTTTATTTCTGTTGTAGCTGTTCGATTGGTGTGGTCACTTTTTGCCAGTAGCCTTGTCCTTCATTGGGCAAGTGCTCCACTTTTTTAGCCGCTTCTTGTGGTTTCGATCCGGCTGATCGTCTGCCAGTTGAATATTGTCTCAGACAATCATCACCCGACCTTGTCCAACTCTGACGATGTCACCAGCACTGGCTTGACATCGATCTGGATAGGGGTACAGATCTGTCTGACGGATGTCGCTGTAACTGAGGAGTCTTCCTGGATCGTCGCTGGGTCCTGATGCGATCCGACACATTCTGATCCGTGTTGGTTAGTCAGGGCTGCGGAGTCGACATAATTCTAGCAACTCCGACTCCGACTCCGACTCCGGCCTGAAAATCGACTCTGACTCCGTCTCTAACTCCAGCTCCGACTCCGGCCTATATCCGTTCTTCAGCCGTAAGCTAGAGAGCAATATCTGCAATGCTATCTATTTTATCAGTTTGTCTTTATTCTTAACTTAAAAGGGAATGTTTCACCTTAAGTATTTGTTTTGAACTGATATATCCATTATATTTGGCCGTTATTGAAAAGTACAAATTATTTGTACAATTTTCCCAAAACTTAATCGTTCTTAAACAATTTAATTTATAATTTGCATAAGGGGGTCATGCAAGTCCCGCCACTCCAAGACTGTTGGTTCTGGGAGAAAAATTGCATTTCTCAACCTTGGCTGGAGTTCCCGCTGCGAGTACGATATCGAAAGACTTGTTTGCATTCAAGTCGCCAGTATTGTCTGAAAATATTGTGTCATATCCTTGTACAGCGTAAAGGATTTATCTATATCTCTCTTTATAGCTTAATGATGACGTCATTATCCCAACGTAAATATAAATTTAAGGTTGAGTGATTTTTTTCGAGAAACAAGTATCATTATCGTTTTCAGCAGCACTTACTTCATATTGTTTAGTACAACCGGCGTATATTTGATAACTTTCAGAAAGGCGAAACATTCCCTTTAAAGGAAATATGTCACCTTTACTGGAGTTTGAAATGAGATAGGAGATTTGTAGAGCAGATAGAAAAATGGGTTGTGGTGAAAAAATCGCCTAGCTACCCTAAGCAATTTCGACACAGGACTAGTGGGCCATTTTTAGAAGAAGTTTCGGGGCGGTTTCGGGGCACGAAAGACTGTCCCGTGACCCGAAACCGATCCGAAATTTATTCTCAAAGGGGCCCACTAGTCCTGTTTCGAAGTTAATGAGAGTTACTTAGAGTTAGAAGTTACCACCAAAACTTCGGGGAAATGAAAACTTGTCTTCTTAAAGGGTCCTGTGTCAAAACTTCTTAACGTAGCGAGGTAACTCTTCAACCACGACCCATTTGTATCTGCTCCACAAATCTGTTATCCCGGTTCAAAACCCCATGTTAAAGGTGAGCCATTCCTTTTCAAGAGAATACGTCACCATGAAAGTTGTCTTTAAATTTGTCTATACGGGGTCCTGAGCTTAAAAAACGATTATGACATTTGTTAGGACGATGGATGGATATCCGTCGAAAAACGGACATGTTTCTCTTTTCCCTTCATGGTTTAAAACGAACTGCATGACAACGTATGACGTCATGCATATGGCTAAAAAGTCAACACAAACATTGAATTCACTGTCCCAGTCGGCAGTCACTGAACCGACTCGGTGGTAATAACAATTGGTGCGATTTATTGACTGATGACCTTACGGCTAAATTGCGGCAAAATCTGCGTATGACGCAATTCTGACGTCAGCGGGTATGACATCATACCTCAGGCGAAGTTTTGTGCTTCGATTGGGGCACAAAACAGCGTCTTCTAAAAGTGGCCCCACTAGTCCTGTGTTTAAATTACTGATCGTTGCGAGGTAATTCTTTTACCGCAACTCATTTTTCGATCTGCTCTACAAATCTGTTATCTCAGGCCTCAGCTCAAAACCCCAAGTTAAAGGTGAACTATTCTCTCTAACAAGCATAAGCATAGGGAACACCCGCCCGAGCACGGGCGTGCCGCGCCGGCCGCGCGTGCAGCCCAGTCGCGCTCGCCTGCAGGCGGCGGAAGCCGCGAAACGGGCACCGAGCGGCGAGCGCAGCTAGCCAGCCGCCGCCAACCCAGCTCGCAACAGCTTGGCTTCAAAACTCACAGGATGTTATTAAGCTATAGAAACACACGATCCTGCTTTCTCTTCTTTTTTCTGTGATCTTATGTCGGGTCAGTTTTGTGAACTTAATATCGTCAACGAGAACATATAGAAATGTTTTCGTATCAGAGGATACGCATGATATAATAATATGTATTTAATATTATGTTATGAGTAGCTCGTTTTTGATGACCCAAGTACAATTATTGCAATGCTTAGTGACCCCTACAGGATGGAGTGAGGTCATCTGAGGTGACCAGCACATCTTTGACTCTTTATATAATAAGTGAAGATAAGAACGTGGGACCGGTACTACTGTGTATGTCTCGTCGAGACGCGTCCGACATTGAGCAGCAAGATATACCTGGTTCACCACATGACCTTAAATAACCTTGATCTGAGATAAAAATAATTTGATTTAACCCTCCCCTTACGGGAGGGCTGACAGGCCCCTCCTGAGGGTTTTCTGCAATAACTTTGTACGCATGCAGCGCATCTTGCTGAATTTTTTAGTAGCTCAGTTAACAGCAACTATACGTATTGTGTTAACAATTCATTGAAATTGGTTAAATCGTTAAGGAATAATGATGATTTAGCGACGTCATGTTGGTGGAAAAATTATTGGCAACATCGTAGAAAATAGAGTTTTGCAGCAAATCGCAAGCAAAAAACGACGAAGATCGAAAGGGATATTTTAATAAAAATTGCTTGCTCGGATTTTTAAGCGTTTTGATTTTTACCCCTGAAAACTAAAAATACTACAAAACCAACACTTTCGAAGCTGTTAAGAAACGAAAGAAATGTGAGAGAACTGGATATGGGCAAAACTAAAAATTAAATTACAAAGCAATATATCTTTTTTGATTGAGTGATTGCTCCCTTAGAAGCTCATGATGTTTTTTTTGTAATCACTTTTTTTACTTTTCACCAGTAGTTTTTTGTATTTCTGAGACAAAAGTGGTCTAGAAACATGCATTTTTATTTATATTTATCAATTTCTAATTTTGAGTCTTCCTGACAGAGCGAAATCGCTATACAGGATGTGATGGACTCGAAGTCATTCACTTGACCTGGAAGGTCACCCGTTGACCTGAAACAAAAAATTGTATACCGTTAGATTCTTCACACGACAGGCAACATGCTGGTTCTTACTGCGCTGCCTATGCTGCTTGGTTCGGAAGTTAACAGGGGGCCTGTCAGCCCCCCGTACGGCCAATGGGAGAAACGAAGGCGAGGGTTATGTGACCTAACCCTGAGGCCGTTCTTATAACAAAAATCAAGCCACGTCTCGATTTTTTATCAAATGTTAAGCCATCTTGTACTATTAGCAAGTGGTTATTATCAACACAATGAGTTGAAAACGACTACATTCTTAGTATTATTGAGTTTCTTGATTTTATTTTCGAAACATTAGCTCGCTCGCAGATCAGAGCCTTTTTTATATGAGCGGCCTCTGGTTACCATGGTATGATTCGAATCTACTTGACGAAACGAGCACGATGACGTTAAAATGGGCGCCGCGTGACCAAAAAGAGTCGGTGCTTCCAACACCCCAATGACCATCAGATGACGTTAATAAATTTGCCCTTTCTTTATCAGGCGGAAATTTTATGTTAGATAAGTAGACTATTGGTTTCATTTTTCGCTCATTTTCTTTCCAAAGGGGTATACAATTGTTTCCCTAGGCCGACGACTATTCTACCGACCAAAGCAATCGTCATTTGCCAACAAATTGACTCCGGGCCGGAGTCGGAGTCGGTAAGATTTTAGCGACTCCGACTCCGACTCCGGAGCTCTATTAAGAGTCGGTCAGAATCTTCCAGAGTTGGCCACCGCCGGGTCTCGGTTAGATCGGTCGGCGGCAGCGGTCAGAATCGGTTCGAGTTGGTCTGTCGCCGCGTCATGAAGCGATCTGACACGGTTTGACGCCGTCCGGTCAGAATCAGTCTGAGCTGCCCACCGCTGGGTTTCGGTTGGCCCAGGTCTCGGCGGCGGTGGTGGTCGGATACGGACAGTGGGCAGAGAGTACCTACCCTCGTCACGGCTCTGACCGCCGTGCCGTGATCTGGTCACACTTCTCACTACGGCGCTACACAGGGCGGTCACTGACACTTTCTCACACATACGTCCCGGCCATTAGGTCAGGGGCATGGTGCACCAGGGGGCATGGACACTAGGGAGATGTCGGGGTCATGGACCCTAAAAACCGGCTAAAATCGGTTGTTGATTGTCAAATTTCCTGATTTAAAAGAAAATATTTGCATCTTTTACAGAAGAGCCTGCTTTTATATCACTTGCTTATGCACAAAGAAGCGAAAGCTGACGAATTTTTTTCCGTGTAGTTTTGTTTGGCTTCCTGGGATTTGTTCTCCTGCAGATAAACTGTTAGCTCTTCTGGTTCCGCCAGTGAACTAGCCTGCCATCAGTGAGAGTCTGTGTTGGTGAAATAAAGCGAAAGCTGACGTCACTCACGCCGCTGCCGGCTGCATTGCAGTCAACAATGGTGTTCGGAAGACATGAGGGATGACCCCAGTCTCGGTTCGAGTTTGTAGTCCAACGTCGGCGCGGCACATGTTAAGTGCAGCACTGAAGCGTTGCTTGCAGCAGAGCTTGCTAATCTGCGCGATACCGTGAGAGGTGTGGTTTTCTGGCTGGTGATGGGTGGTGATGGGTGGTGTTCGGTGGTGCTCGGTGGTGGTGAGGGTCTGAGGGATGCCGTACGGTATACCGTGCGATACTGGCTGAAATGTGCCAGTGTGTGTGTTGATGGTGATGTGTGTTACTGGATCCATGTCGTATCTCAGTGGTACTGGCTGGTGTTGTATACGGTGCCCTATGGTGTTGTGTGGTGTTTAGTGTTGTACGGTGTTGTGCATTGCCGTTTCGCGGCGTGTGATCTTGTGTTTTGTTATGTAGTGTTGTATGGTGTCGTATGGTGCTACGTGATGTGTGCAGTGTGTGCGGCGCTGGCAGTGCTGCATGGTGCCGTATGGTGCCGTATGGTGCTGTATGGTGCCGTATGGTGCCGTATGGTGCCGTATGGTGCCATATGGTGTCGTGTGGTGCCGTGTGGTGCCGTGTGGTGCCGTATGGTGCTGTATGGTGCCGTATGGTGCCGTGTGGTGCCGTGTGGTGCCGTGTGATGCCGTATGGTGCCGTATGGTGCCGTATGGTGCCGTATGGTGCCGTGTGGTGCCGTATGGTGCCGTGTGGTGCCGTATGGTGCCGTGTGGTGCCGTGTGGTGCCGTGTGGTGCCGTGTGGTGCCGTGTGGTGCCATGCAGTGCCGTATGTGCATCAGTCCGTGTTGTGCCGTTGGTGCCGGTGTGGTGCCGTGTGTGCTATGGTGCTGTAGGTGCCGTATGGTGCCGTGTGTGCCGTATGGTCCGTTGGTGCCGTATGGTGCTGTATGTGCCGTTGTGCACGTGTGGTGCCGTGTGGTGCCGTATGGTGCCCATGTGGTGCCGTATGTGACGTATGGTGCTGTATATGGTGCCGTATGTGCCTGTATGGTGCCGTTATGTCTCGTAGTGGTATTTGGTATTGGTTACCGTATATGCCGTATGATGCCGTATGGTGCCGTGTGGTGCCGTGTGGTGCCGTATGGTGCCGTATGGTGCCTTATAGTGCCGTATGGTGCCGTGTGGTGCCGTGCCGAGCTGCGTGTTGTCGGCTGGCTCAGCGCAGAGTCTCCGTATGGCTGGCAGAGGCAGATGGCGGCCAGACGGGGCGACCGTTGTCGGTCCCGCTGGGTTGGCAGCAGTGAACTGTCGGGAGGGCTGACACAGTGACACAGCAGTGACACAGCAGTGACACACAGTGACACAGTGACACAGCAGTGAACTGTCGGGAGGGCTGACACAGTGACCGAGCTGCTGGTGCTGCGACACCACAGCAGCCAGGCGTCACATGGGGAGTCACGGCACGACACCTGGTACACGGCCATGGGGAGATGATCGTTACTGATCCAGAACAGTTGTTGCGTGACGTTAACGCTATAGTTAAGCTTGTGGTGATTGGTGCAATATTAGTATTCGATGAAGCAGGGTTGCTGAGTCGGAGTCGAAGTCGGAGTCGGTCAAGGTCGGTAGTTTTGACCGGATACTGAGTCGGAGTCCCTAAAATGTTACTGACTCCGATTTTGGGCCGGAGTCCGAGTCGACTTTTGGCAATTGACAGTTACTTTGGTCGGTAGCATAGTCGTCGGCCTAGGGACATTAACTTTACACTCCCTTTGAAAGTAAATGTGTGGAAAATTAAACATATTGTTTACTCATCTAGCGGCAGACTTCCGCCTAATGAAGATTATATTTAAAGTTAAAAAACTTGTCTTTGTAAAAGCTTTTTTAGATTCCCATAAAAAATAATAAAATATACATTTCTGGTCGGTTTCAGTCGTTTGGGGGCATGATACGATAACATGGCACCGTTGCATCTGCTCTTAAGCACCCCAATTATTTTTGGAAATCCACACCCCTGACTGGTACACTAAGACTTTGTAGCCGGAGGCGAGGCGGCGGAGAACGGCGGACTGACTGGCCAGCTGTATGTAGACAGCGCAGGATCCGGGAGCAGCAGCGGCTCCAGTGAAGACAAACTGGAACGAGCTGGGGCTGAAGCCCAGCTGTTGCGAGCTGGGCCGGCGGCGGCTGGCTGCGCTCGCCGCTCGGTGCCCGTTGCGCAGGTTGCACCGCCTGCAGGCGAGCGCGACTGGGCCGGACGCGCGGCTGTCACGATGTGCCCATGCTCTGGCGGCGTATGAACCCACCATTGTTCGCCATACTGTTAAGAATACAAACGAAAAATAGATGGGATTGCAGATATTGCTTTTTAGTATGCGATTAGATGATGGCTATAGGCCGGAGTCGGAGTCGGAGTTGGAGTCAGAGTTGCTTGAATTATGTGGACTTCGTAGCTCTGCGATGAAGTTAACACATTTGAATTATTTATAATATATATATATATATATATATATATATATATATATAGTATAGTATATACTTATACTATATACTATATATATATCATTATATTTATGTATATATGAATATAAGATGAATGCAGATAATTAAATATAAAAAGTTTTGTATTCAGAAAAAAGTTAATGAACGCCGTTTCCGATATGATCATCATCAGTACTATTTCTAAAATACAAAAGTACAGAGATATTAAAGAGATTGAGGCTCGACAAAAGACAGAAGAATCTTGATTTGCAAAAAATATATGAAACTTCACGTGTTTGTACACTTTTATAACTTCTTGTCGATTAGTGATGTTGCACCACAACCGTTCCTAATGGTGTAAAAATCCGCTGTGTGGTTAGTGCATGGGGATTCTCCCTATCCAGTGCTGACTCGAAAGATTTCTGTGAGCTGCCACTAACCACCAGGCGGATTTTACACATAGGAACGCGTGTAGTGCAAATCACTTCGAAAAGAGTTATAGAAGTGATACAACCCGACGTGGAAGTTTCGTATATTTTTCAAATCCCACATTTTCTCTGTCTTTGTACCGCCTTCCAAATCTCTCTATATTTGTTATTTCCCTGTATTTTAGAAAATAGTCAGCTGCATGATGACTAATTAATCGTGGCAAACGCGTGCCGTTTACTTTTTTGTTTCTGTATATATCAAAACCTTTTATATTTGCAATTAGTCCTCATTATCTTATAGTTGCATCTGTTTCATATGAACTCGTCAAACACTACATATATATATATATATAATATATATAGGATAATATATATAATATATTATATATATATAAAATTATATATATACGTATATTATATATATTATTATATTATAATATATATAAATATATGGATATGATCTTTTTAAATTAACTATGAGTGTTCTTCATCTCGTGCTTTATGAATAAAGACGATGACAGGCTGGTCAAGAGCCAAGACGTGGATGTTTATAAGAGTATCGCTATAAAACTCATCCTTGAGCTACCTCATATAATAAATGTACCGCAGATTGTGATCTCAAGGACAGGCTGGCCGTCTATGTTACGAATGCACCAGTAAACACCGGTCCACATTCACTTCTCCATGCCTCGCCCGAGACACGATGAGGCATAATTAGGCGGCGTCTAGTTTGAGATGGCTTCGGACAGCACCGCAAGACGGACCAAGGCTACTTCCTGCTCGGGTAGTCTACTGGCTGATATGATAACAGTGACGGAACGGATGGCTGAGTTAGGTCGCTTGGATAGCACAAACATTAGCATACCTACATTGCTGATGCTGATGCTCATTGGATGATGAGTGAGCTCTGGTATGCGGGCAGGAGATTGCATCCTTGTCAATCGAAGGTAATTAGCAGCCTTGTGCTGAAGGAAGTATAGGGCTGAAGGGTGAACTAATGATGTGACGTCATGGCTGGAGCACGATGCACAATATGCCAATTATGTGCACCTGATAGCCGTATCACGAAAGAGCGTGGAATAAGAATGTGCGTGCTTTGCATGGCCATGAACGATAGTGAAGACGCCTGTTATAATTATTTACTCGTTACGGAGCTGGAGTGGATTGGATGGTAAGCAAGTGGAAGGATTGCACACTGAACACATGTGCGACCATCTGGACCAGTAACCTGTTGCGAAAACGAAGGGGTCTTTCTTCTGACGAAGCAAGAAGCCTGAATTCTGGCGCAAGCGAATGTGACCTAATCGTTTTACTCCGTGTGTCTCAAATGAGCGTAACGGTTCCTTTGCCCGGGCCAATTGAGAAATTGTCCGGGCCAATTAGTTGTCATTACTAAACTATCAGAGAACAGCACTGATTATATCAGAGATAGCGTGGCTTTTTTGTTGACTTGTCCATTTAACCTGATCGACAGATGTGAGGCAGGCGAAGGGCGTGATCGGGCAGCTTAACACGCTAATCGTGGGACCCGACCACTTCGAGCCGCACTACATTACCGCTGGTGAGTACTAAATAGAACACTACATCACCACTGGTGAATGCTATATAGAACACTACATGCACCAGATATGAGTATCTTACATAACACTGCATCACCACTTATGAGTACTAATTACACCGCACAGTCTCCTGACCATAAGAGTGATGTGTACCGCTCGGCTTGGGAACTAGCATTGAAAGGTGAAGTCGCAATGCTCATTGCTCGTTACCTTACAAAAGGAAACTTCCCTGAGACAGCTTCCACCATTATGAATGAACAGCAGCGACTTAACTGTCTTTGCCAAACTTCATTATCTGTGTTCTCTGGGCTGTGACATGATGATGGTGGTGCTTTTACCGGTGAAACTCTATTCTGACCGTCTGTGGCAATCGGGGTACAGATGTAAAGATCTGATATTTAACGAGATGACTACAGTCTTGCAATTGCACAACTTTAGTCTGCTTATAGTTTCGTAGCTTATGAGTAAATATATCAAGTAAGGTTCCCGATTGATTTCGAACGTATCCTTTATCTTGCGACAACAGAGACGGACTTTTTGTGGGTGATATAAATATCTCATTTATATTAGCTGCAGTGTCACATACCTTGTACATTGGCAAATGTGCTGAAGTTATGTAATTTCAACAATTGTTACCCTTTGTGTTCATTAAATGTTATTTGTCTGCACAGGAAACCCTGAACCACGCTTGTTTTCTAGCTTTTTTAGCGTCTGCGATTTTACTCTCTACCGATACCAAAGCGCTTGTTGTTTCCAAAAAGCCTGGTGTAATGGATCTCTTTCTGAGCGATAGTTTTGGTGCGATTGATTCCCATTCTGTGTTCCCATTCTGTGTCAGGTTCTGATGGAGAGGGAAGTGATTTCCCTCTCCTGTCAGAAGTGACCCATTAAAGAGAAAACATCTCATCTCGATTGCCGTTCTTCACGCTTCAATGCCTCCTTCTCATTGTTTTAACTTGCTAAACACACCTTAACCTTCGCTGGAGATGCCATAGCTGATATAAAGTAGTTTCTCTATGGCTCTCTTCTTTTGGTTTAGACGTGAGGATGACGACTTTCTATTTCTACTCAACGTACCTTACTATACCCACATTTTACTCTGTTCAAATATTTTGTAAAATTGTGAGTTGCTTTGGTCTAGCATGCCAGCTTGATAGTGTGCTTAGAGTCAGTTTGTTTTATCACCAAACCAAAATTACATGCAGCGTTTCTTTGAAATTTAACTACTTATTGTATGATTTTGCTTCTTATGAGATATCCCACACAACAACTTATGGTGCAGCTTGATATGTCGTAAAAAAGGTGCCCGGCAGCTAAAATTATATATAGTTATACAGCTTGGTGAGCATGATTTTGTTGCTCATACGCACAGAAAAGAGCAATTCACAAACATTGCCTGGTATATAGTAAACTGTTAACGCAAACACATAAATATTTTTTTTTTCATTTGGGAAAATTGAAGATATTTCGAGACATTTGGATGATAATTACAAATTAATTAATTTACAAGTTGATACTGCGTACGAATTACGATGCAACCGCCTGCATGGCCTAGTAAGAGGCATTTTATAATATGTTTAATCCCTTTGTATTTTGTATATGGTTATCCATATTCTACCAGCAAGATGGTGTAGATGGTGATGAGCGAGCGAGCACGAAGATAATGTATAGTGAGTTTTAACTCGATCAGGCAAGTAGTTTCTTATACAAAAAGGGTGTGCACGTGTGCACGTGCAGAGGCACGCACCCCTGACTTGTTGGAAAAAGGCGGATGAGAGAGGTTCCTAACTATACACCAAATTTGTACACAATCGGCTCAGCCGTTCCTGAGATATATTATAGGGGTTTGCATGTGCGCACGTGCAGAGCTTCCCCACCCCTGACTTGTTGAGAGACAGCGGCTGAGAGGTCACTAGCCAGTAGCCACTCACCAAATTCGAACACAATCGGTTCAGCCGTTTCTGAGATATATTATAGGGGTGTGCACGTGCGCATGTGCAGAGGCACCGCACCCCTGACTTGTGGAAAAGCGGCGGTTGAGGGGTCCCTTTCAACACCCCTCACGTGGCACGCGCCACGCGCAGTGGTAGTCAGCCACATGAGTCGGCTTTGGTATCAAACAGGGTAGGTTGGATGGGGCTACTCAACAAAGAAGTCCGCTTGTCAATTGGACGTGCGGTTGCAAAGATATGAGCTTCTCAAAAGCGTCGCTTCGGTTCGGGTCGGGTCGGGTCGGGTTGTTCATAATCATATTTTCCCCATATACCACGTAAAGACGAGCGCGCTCGCTGGTAATCATTATTCAACTTAGTCGATGTTTCACGCATTAAACAGCATTCCAGTATGTCAGTAAGCTAGCGAGTTGCGGGCCAAAGAATATGAACGTTGTGTGAAAGCTTTCTTTTTATAGAGGGAAGACTATGCGAACATTGAACGATAATAACCGTAATTTTTCAACACCCTCTCCTTATTGTGGTTAGTGTCACCGCCAATCACTGAACCCTGACCATATCTTTATCTTCTGACCTGAGACTGCCCCGCTCTTTCCACACCCGCGTGTACCACGCTCATGACCATGACCTTCCGTTCTAGCCACTCCAGCGGTGACCCGGACCCGACAGAGGGTCACCACAGCCCCGCCACCGACAACCGAGCAGCCGGCGAACGATGGGAAAACAGAGTTCGCCACGAAGACCATCTATGGCTTTTTGGATTTCATCACCACCGTTGGCGACACCGTGATGGTGTTTACGCCCAACTCGAAAACGCAAGGTTAGTCATGGGTTAACTGGGTGTCAGGCTGCATACAATGGAGCCGTACAGAGGCTGAAAATGAGGTTGATGGAAAGTGAATAAGTTCGTGCAGCCTGACGAGCAACAGCTACTTTGAATAAACGCTGTGTTAAGCTCCCTGCAGTAAGGACACTGCCTAATTGTAATTGTATTATTATATTTGTATAGCCATCGGCTAGTAATTCTAGAGAGTTTGTTCGTGACGGAGATATAAAGCTATTTCATTTGACTGAAAGCTCTTGTAGCTTAAATAAAATACCATTATGTCATCAGTTATTCCTGTGTTTGCTAAGTACCCGATCACTGTTTGTATTTCAGCTCCGAAGCGGATATCGAGCAGCAGCGTACAGCGTCCGGCCGTCAGCACCGTTCAGAGACTGTCTCCGTCAGCGGTGTCCTCCGCCCTGCAGCTGACCTCTGCGGTGACCCCCGGCCACCCCTCTCCGAGCACCCCGCCGCCGGTGACCACCGAGGCCCTGTTCGCCACCACGTCAGCGCTCAGTCTGGAGAGCTCGTTCGAAAACTCGTTTGACAGCGCGTTCGGCAACGTCAGCCCAGCAAGCAACGGCTGGTCGCAGGTTCACCGGCGCCGTCCTCAGTCCCAGCGGCGGCCGCAGACCCAGGGTCGTCCGCAGAGCCAGGGCCGTCCGCAGAGCCAGAGCCGTCCGCAGAGCCAGGGTCGTCCGCAGACCCAGGGCCGTCCGCAGACCCAGGGCCGTCTGCAGACCCAGGGCCGTCCACAGACCCAGGGCCGTCCACAGGCCCAGGGCCGTCCACAGGCCCAGGGCCGTCCGCAGCCTGCATCCCAGCTGCCTCTAACGCCGGAGCCAGCGCCGGCCACCCCGCAGCAGCGCCCTCTGCGACCACTGCGCCAGCACCCGACCCTCGTCCCGATCCTGATCGAAGGCACTGCTACACCGACCGTGCAGATTCCTCCCGAGACCCGTGTGTCCCTCAGACATAACGTCGGCTACAAAGTCCGCCAGCGTCCGAGTCCTCCTCCACCCACCAGCAGCACATTTAGGTTGGAGTTCCAGTCGGCTCCGCCACCCGCCGTGGCGCCGCAGCCCGCGCAGACGCCGACCCCCGGCCGTCTGGTCCTCTCGTCCATCAACGTCCGTCCCACTGGCCTGGTGACGACATTCGGCGGCACGGAAATCGCCGGCGGCCGCACCACGGTTCACACCACCAGCGTGATCGGCACCTACATCCGCGGCCGCTACGCTCAGGTGCTGCAGTCGAGCAGCACAATCTACTCCACCGCCCCGGCTCAGAGGACGATCCTGCCGACCGTGAGGCAGACGCTCCGAGGCAGGCCGACGGCGCCCGCTGCGAAGGCGCCCGCTGCGCGCGAGGCGCCCGAGTCGGACATCCTGCCTCTAGAGCGGCTGTTTAGCGGTCTGGACGGGGAGGAGGGAGCGGAGGACGTGTTCGCGGACCTGGTGGCGGCCGGATCGCGGCCGTCGCGGGAGGTGGTCGTGGCTCCGTCCCGCCCAGCTCGGTTCACGCTGAGCCGTGCGTCGACCGTCCGGATCACCCCCGCGGTAGACAGCGGCCGGAGGCCCACCACCCCCACTGCCGGCCAGACGGTCCTACTCCAGCGGCAAGAAGAGGAGCGTGAGTACCTAACGCTTCAGCTTCGGTGCATTCGAGCTCGTCATGTTTAAATAATAAGTGGTTCATTTGAGTCCATAATTATTGTCCCGTAAAATAAAATAATATTTTGTAATAATATTATGCATTAATCGACTTAAAAAATAGGATATGTTTTCACTTGGGACTTCTAAAATGCTTCAAATTATATTCCAGCTTGTATATCGTATTATTTGATTACATTGCATGGGCATTGACGCAAATTAAGAAACCTTTGTTGTAGTTTATCCTAAGTACCATCCGACAAAGTCTTCGAATTGCATGTGATCATTGTACTTATTTTTCTCGACTGAGCTGTAACGTTATGTGTTTATCAGCGTCTATCAGACATTCCTGTTTTACACTGACACCGCGTATATCGCGTTCTATTCTGCAGCGAGGTCCGACAGCGGCTGAGAAGCGCAAGCAGCAGCTGCTGCAGAAGCGGCGTCAGAAGCTGTTCGACGAGCCGACGACGACACCGTCAGCGGTACAGCGTGGTCGGCAGAAGAAGGCCGAGCCGCTGGCCCGTCAGCAGTTCGGCAGCAGGACCTCCCAGCAGGCGGACAGGACCAGCAGCAGGACCTCCCAGCAGGCGGAGAGGACCGGCAGTCAGCGCTACCCGAGCCAGGACACGCGGCCGCAGCACTCAGAGAGACTGAGCTACCCGCAGGCGGCCAGCAGCATCGTCCGGCCTCAGTATGCCGAACAACAAGACAGTCGGCAGCAGTTCCAAGACAGCCGTGGACAGTACCACGAGATCCACCAGCAGTACCAGGAGCCGCAGCAGCAGTATCAGAGCAGCAGACAACAGCAGTATCAGGACTCCCGGCAGCAGTATCAGCAGGATATCCGACAGCAGTACCAGGAGCAGCCGACCAGGCGGCCGGTGCAGTCTTCTCGTCTGGGTGTCACGCAGCATCAGCGAACCAGGCAGACGCCCCGACCCCGCACTAGACTCACCCAGCCGACCCGGCCGCCTACAACGCAGCCGACCCGTCCTCCGCCGACTCGGCCGCCCCCTCCCCCTCCGACGCAGGCCCCCCGTCCCCAGCCCCAGTACGCAGAGGATGTCTACGGCCCGGAGGATTATTACTATGACTACTATGATGACGTCGTCACGACGGAGGACCCTGTCACGCCCTCTGCTGTCGCAGAGCACAACGACGACGAAGAAACGAAGATCCTAGCGGTGAGCACCTACCAACCGAAGGGGGCCACCGACTTCTACCACGAGATCACGACGCTGAAGACGATGCGACACATCAATCTGGGCCGCTACACCAACAGCCAGTGGATCACCCAGACGCAGACTCGCACGGTGTCTGTTGCGCCCACCATAGCGCCCTCCCAGGTAGCGCCACCTACATCGACACTAACGCCCTCTGTCCTGCTCGTCGCCACCACCACCACGCCGCAGCCGCAGATTGAGAACCTGCTCGGCTCGGCGAGCGAATCGCCTGCCGTGATGCTGCCTCCGGTCTACCTGGACCCGAGCTCGCCCAGTCTACCGCTCCACACCATGACCGAGACATACAGCACCACCATGCTGGTGCTGAAGTCCTCCGTGATCCCACTCATCATCGCTGACCAGACGCGCTCCTTCACCATCACACAGACGTACCACGTGACGCGCGTGGTTACCGCGCTCAAGACGATGCCGCCGATGGAGCTGTTCGACGAGCGATCCGGCTTAGTATCCTCCAACGCACAGCTGCAGGGATCGCACTCACAGAACCAGGTGGACGCGAACGGAGTGCCTATCCAGAGGCTGCCTGCGCCGGACAACCTGGCGCATGTGGGAGGCAAGTTTGACCCGGATGTGCTGGAGCAGAGGACGCACCCCGAGATGATGGCGCTGCATGGTGACCAGCAAGCGACAGAAGAGGCGACACCGGCGACGGTGGAGGCGACGCCTGTGGTGTTGGCGACCCCGGCGGGAGCTCCGGTGATCGCGCCGGTCCCGGCAGCCACTCCAGCGCTGCCGCCGCTAGGTGGCAACGCTCTGTCTCCACTGAACCAGCTGGGTCAGCTGAGCCAGCTGAGTCAGCTGGCGCAGCTCAGTCAGCTGGCTCAGTTCGGCCAGACGAGTCAGCTGGGCGCGCTGGGGCAGCTGACGCCGCAGCAGCAGCTGCTCTACCTGCAGCTGCTGAGTCCATATCTGTCTCAGATGAGCCCCGCAGCAGCAGCAGCAGCGGCGCCGGTGCAGGCGGGACCGCGCACCGTGGTCTCCTCCTCACCGGTGTTCGTCACCACCACGATCACCAGCACCGGACGGCGCGCGGTGGTGGTGACGTTCCGCGCCACGCCGTCCACCGCCTACATCACCACCACCACCGTGGTGCCCACGGTGCTGACGTCGTACGTCACCAGCACGATGACTATGGCGCCACACCAGCCGTCGCTCTTTGGCTAGAAGCGCTGCCACTGCCGCCGCGGCGGCTGCGGCTGGGGAACTTTAAGACGCTACAGCGACTCAGTGCACAGGCTGGGCCTGCTCTTTATGACGTGAAACGCATGAGCCGTTGATGTAAAGATGATAATACGTGACGAAGCGCGTTACTTGGCGCTAAGTGCGCATCACGAACCACTCATTATCAGCCGCAAGCAGTCCTATGCTCATTGTGCGCGCTCATTGGCTCGAAATATGATCGACAGTGACCGTATCCACCTAGGTTATTCTGGATCAGCTCGCGTGTCGATGTCAGCGTTTCGACGGACTTCGACGCAGGCGGTATCGCCGGCTCCCAGACTCAGCCAACGTCCCCTCAAGAGCTCCAGGGTGAAAAGAGTGAGTGTAGCGTACTACGCAGCGGGCGGACACACTGTGTGTTGAGGTGTTGGGACGCCCCCAGTGTGCGAACAGACTTTGTCTCGATATGCGAAGACGTTCCCAACGTGCGCGAACACTGTCCTCGGATGTGAAAACGCTCCCCACGTCGGCACAAACTTCCTCGTGATGCGACTCGAGGTTACAAAGCGGAGAAATTGTCTCGTGACGAACGACACGGATGCGATAATATTTAAATGGTGCATTCTTGCCGGGCTTAGGCCGGCTTCCTGAGCTCATATGGACGGACTATTGGTTGTGAAGTTGATTTACTTGCGTGTTATAAAGGCGGAACAGAAACATTGCAGTCGTGGTGTATGTGTGTTGCCGCCTGACATCGTTGGTCGTGTATATCGTGTGCTTGTCCGTCTCACCTAGCGTGGGCCTGGAGCAGGTGTGTGTACATTGTATAAGTGACATGGGACTGGTATGGTTGGCCTGGCTGAGTTTTTTACGGTGCTGTTTTCGAGCCTTGAGCCAGGTCATGGCGGATACCAGTGTTTTTTCTTTGAGACTCTGGAAGTCCTATCTCAGTAGATGCATTAGTATCGACGTTTCTAGTAAAACGACCATATTGTAGCTCGTCAAAACTTCGAGGGAAAACTGTAACAACGTTTGTTCCTCTGAATGTGCCCTCCAGGTGTTAGGATCTTGTGATATGCCATTGATATAGTGGAAATATAGAAGGTGACGATTTATTATTCTTTTTCGATACTTTTCCATGAAACACTCAGTATAGCAGTTCATATTTATTCCGGCGACTCACAGCCAGCGTTTTCCTCTATGCGTGCTCCCGAATAGAAGGCGGGTGGATGGGTCTGCTGGTCTCAGACAGGGGTGTTCTGCTGGGTCTGCTGGTCAAACGGGGGTGTTCTGGTGCTCGAGGACAGCCGCGGGGTGCCGATGGTGGGTCTGCTGTCAGACAGGGGTGTTCTGGTGGGTGTTCTTGGTCAGACAGGGGTGTTTTGGTGGGTGTTTTGGTGGGTGTTCTGGTGGGTGTTCTGGTGCTCGGGGACAGCCGCGGGGTGCCGACGGTTAGTCTGCTGATCAGACAGGGGTGTTTTGGTGGGTGTTTTGGTGGGTGTTCTGGTGCTCGGGGACAGCCGCGGGGTGCCGATGGTGGGTCTGCTGGTCAGACAGGGGTGTTCTGGTGGGTGTTCTGGTCAGACAGGGGTGTTTTGGTGGGTGTTCTGGTGCTCGGGGACAGCTGCGGGGTGACGATGGTGGGTCTGCTGGTCATGGATCATGCTCCAGGCTGAGTAGATGGTGGTCAGCTGCAGCAGGCAGGCGAGAAAGGCGCACGCCAGTGGCGCCATCATCAGCTCCAGCACCAGTTCCGACTGGCTCAGCTCCCTCTGAAACACGGGGCAATATCACCTCTAATACCAGCACCAGCTCCGACTGGCTCAGCTCCCTCTAAAACACGGGGCAATATCACCTCTAATATTAATGTCTTGGATTGCGTATTTTTGCGGTGCATATCGCCTATGTGGCAATAACACACCTAGTAGATCATGTACACATGTAATAAAGAGGCAACATCGGAATGCTAACAGCTCATGAGGGATACCTTGGCGGCCATCTCACCTGCAGTTTCTGCTCCAGCTGTGCGAAGCAGTGTGAGTAGTTTTGCTGGGCACCCTGCAGCAGGCAGACTGTAGCTGCACGGGACCAGTGGCCAATCACCTCCTCGGTATGATCATTCCAGTCCTCCTCAGACTCCTTCCAGTCCTCGCTAGAGTTCCGCCGGCGCCGGACGGCTCGCTCCGGCTCCACTGCCCCGATGTCGTCGGACGCAGAGCTGGTTGGTCCGGGGAAGGATGTTGGGGACGAGGTGGTGTTGGAGGTTGAAATAGAGGGTGAGGTCGAGGGAGAGGTCGAGCGAGAAGTAGAGGGTTGAGTTGGGACAGTTTCAGGGTGGCTGCTCTCGTCCACTGCAGCGTGTCGGCCTTGGACAGCTTCGACAACATCAGCGGCTTCGACAGCATCAGCGGCTTTAGTAGCAGCAGCGGCGGGAGGTCTCTCAGAGGAGGCAGGCGATGGTGAGGATGTCAGAGCTAGAGGCTGTGAAGAGGTAGCTGTACCGTTCACCGACACCTTTGCCGTCTTCAGAGGATCTTCCGGCGAGTTTTTCACACCAGCGGTGGATGGGTCTGTGACTGCAACTTCAGATGCCGTAGAATTGGCCATTGTTCCTTGTGATGTTGTATCGGTTTGTGTCGCATTCACCGCTCCCACTCTCTCTCCTGAAGCCACACCAACAGGCGACCCCCCTCCCGTCTCGCCACCTCGTCTCCCGCCGGGACGGGAGGCCGGAGTCGGTACCTCCCCGGGAGCGGTCAGGATACCACCGGGGGCGTCCGCCACCACCACCTCCACCTCGGGCGCTACCAGCTGCTGCTCCATCAGCAGGTCCAGCTGCTCCTGGACATTGTCTAGCTGTGACTTGTTGTAGACGAGCACGCCGACAGCAGCCAGCTCCAGCACGGCCGTCACTATGGAGACCACGATGTACTGTGGATGGGAACAGAGGGGTGCCGATGATTGGACTGCGTCTTTGGCTTATTTGATTCGTTCTTGTCAAACCTATTATCTGCATAATATTATTGAATATTCGCAACTTGTCACAGGTTATACCATGCCCGCTTTATTTAACCATTAAAGTCTCAAATCACTAGCTTCTTATTCTGAAGAGACTAAGAGCCAATTAAGAGCCGAATCTGGAGACGCATGCGTCAACACCTTACTAACAGCGAGATAATGAGAATGCCTTCCAGTTCCCGCTGTGTCTGGTTGAGTGACCACAGCTGGGGCGTTCCACGACAGATCGACCAAGCTATAACACCCTTCATCTCAGATTTCGATTTAACTGCGTTTATGGGGTTGAATGGGACGTAGATTCACGCTATGAAATTTCTAGCACCATCCGTCAAAAGGTTTTCGAGTTATAGCCTCAGGCATTATTCGATTTTGTGCTCAACCTTCATTTTCAAGCGGGCGATATTTTCCATAAAATTGTAGGAGTCATTCAACCTATATATGATAAGAATATCATAAGCGTATATTTATTTGATAGATAACATTTTTTTGCCAACAACTGAGAAAATTAAAATTTTAAAACGCGTTTTTTAAGTAAAAAACACGTTTTTTTGTCAAATGTGGCCACTGAAAATAATGATGTTTTTCTTGCCAGCATTGCTTCAAATATTAACCTTCGATGGTAAAATATTGGAGATAGACCCTTTTTTCTATAAATTTTATTTATATTTTTTGAAATTGGAAAAATAGTGGTCACCAGCACGTACTTGATAATAACTTGCACGTAAAAGTGCTATAGAGCCGTAACTGAATAGAACTATATTCCTCGCTGAGATGTACTAAATGATGCATAACATGGACCTTGGCAGGCTACTCCTTGACCTCAAAGTCACAAAATAATACTTAAAATTGCATTTTAAATTTCAAACAACTTGGAATTTTCAAAAAATGTTATCTCACATTAATCTTAAATTATAATGATTGTATGATATAGTAGGTTTATATGACTCATATTATATACGATGGGAGATTTATACCTGAAAAACTCGAGTTTACGCCAAACACCGAAAAGCTGCCTAGGGCTATAATTTTAAAACCATTCAACAGACAGTGCAAGAAATTTATAGCGTGAGAGCTACGACCCAGAATAACCCCCAAAACATATTTTCATTAAACTACGAAAAGAGTGTTATGTTTGGGTCGACCTGACATTTGACATGCAACCAGTGCAAGGCACCGGTGACCTTGAAGTACGTGACCTTGAAGTTAAGGAGGCCACCTGCATGGTCATGTTAGCATCATCAAAATGCAGCTCGATGAGGCGATATAATGCTGTTCGTTTAAAGCTCTCTACACACTTACGTGCAAAGTTATTATGTAACTACGTGCTGGTGTCCATTATTTTTTCTAAAATTCAAAAATATAAATAGCAATATTTATAGAAAAAGCCTATCTCCAATACTTTTACCTTTCGATGTAATATATTTTTAAGTAATGCTGGCAAAGAAAAACATCACAATTTTTAGTGGCCACATTATGAAAAACGTGATTTTACTTAAAATCGCGTTGGAAAATTAGGAAATTTTGAAATTTGCGAAAAAATATGTATTACATTAATCTATGATATATGATGATTCTGATAATATATAGGATTATATTAATCCCATATTTTAGATGGGAGACATCGACCGCTAAAAATTAAAGGTTTTAACAAAATCGAATAATGTCTGAGGCTATAACTCAAAAACCGTTTGACGGATGAGGCTGAAAATGTTACAGCTTAAATCTACGGCTCAGATAACCCCTTATACACAGTTTGTTTGAAATCTGAGATATAAGGGTGTTATTTCGAGATTTGTTTGGTCGATCTGTCATGGAATGCCCCAGCCTCCCGCCCCCGGCTCCCCTCAGAGATCCTCACCAGCGCCAGTGGTCCACTGCGGCCGCTGATGGCGCCACCGTAGCCGCCGCCAGAGGCCAGTATCAGCAGCACGCCGGCGGCGAGCGTGCCCTGGCCGCCGTGTCTCAGCTGTGTCAGCAGGTCACTGTCGCAGGAGCGCGGCAGGTCTCCGGACACGGCCGCCAGTGCAGGGGGGCAGGCGGCTCGACCGGGATGTCACACTCCCACGCCGTCATCAGCTGACTGTAGAGAGGGGGAAGAGACACGTCAAAAGCGGATTATAAGACAACAGGCGTCGTTAGCTGGCTACGGACAACGGACGTCTTTGACTCATTAGCTGACTGTATAGTGTATAAATAACATCAACATGTGTGCCTACTTCGTTCACTGGCGGATCTAGGGCAATGATTTGAGGGGGTATGTTTTTTTGTGGGAATTACAACACAAATCTCATAATTCTGAAACTTATCGAACTTCGTTTGCTTATGCATTGATAACTGATTTAAACAAACCTTTTCTTAGTTATAACTGCTTATATTTTCTTCTATGTCACGAAACGTGTCAATTCTGCGCCGATTTCAGTCGGTTTGGGAAGGGACATGGCCTCTTTATCCCCTCCTCCCCCTGTATCTGCCAGTTACTTTATTGAACATGCTGATCATCGGGTTTCATTTTATTACACCTTGTGTTGCTCATGTTATTATGTTTCCTTCAGACTTGTCGATTCACCAATCACCATAAATACAGCTAGAGACCCTTTCCCCAAACAGCACTTACTGCAGCAGCTCCTGTTTGGTGCTACACTTGGTCACTATATCGCTGAGGTAGACTGACCGCCTGGTGCTCGTCTCCTCACACTCCGACATCATGGCGGTACCGCCACCGACCACCACGAACCCCAGGATCTGAAACAAGGCAGCGGGCAGAATTCTGAACGACAGGATATTATGGCATGGTTCGATACGAGATGGTTTACTTGTAACCAAGAGAGCCTGCGGAAGGGATTCACAGATTTCGGCATTGCAGTTTGTCGCTATCGGCATGGGTGGAAAATCCCCCCCCCCGGCAGCCTTGGCCATACCGGATTTTTTGTTTGTAAGTCATTAGTTTTATTTTATAAAGTACAGAAATGAAAACATTATCCCAGCATAAAAATGCATAGGTAGGGGAAAAAGAGGCAACGGGGCACGGGTCGGGTCGGGTCGGGTCTCGGCCGGGGCAACTTTGAAATCAATTTGCCAACCATGGCTATCGTTTACCGTCATCGTGACTACAACGATTGATGCACTATGCCGGAAAGCATAGCTTAGCATAGTCCGTAGTCGACGTATTGCCGTAAAGCAATGATACTTGCTGGAAAGTATAGTCGCCGTATTTTCTAGTGAGCACTACAATTAATAAATAGGACATCGCGGGAGACTGCATCACGGTGTTAGATGCATTAAATGAGTGGTAGACTGCGCCGCACGTCACATAGTAATGCGGTACAGTCTATGTGGTAATGCGGTACAGTCTACCTATTTGCTTATTTACCGTTGGTAGATCAGAAAACTGTTGGCAGGGGTGGAACTTTATATCTCTTCAATGATTTCAAGTTTTAACATTAGACCTATGGCGTTGAATGGTAATAATGGAGTTAAAATTTATCAAATTAACATACGGCCGCCCCCCCCCGACCGATTAAATTATATTTTAAAAAACCACTGGCGTGTTTGAAAGCCAGCTTTAAAGGGAGTGTGCCTAACTCTTTGAAATGTCATATATTTTTATTACGGTAAGAGCTACTGCTTTTAATATTGGTTAACGATACAATCACGTCCTGGAGCCCTTTAGTTGAATTTTTAACTTATTTTCTGTTTTGCATTGTTTTGTTTTCAAAACTCAAAAACGATCGTCACTACTAAACAGAGTAAGCGAAAACTGTTACCTATACTGGCGCACTGGCAGAGCTAACAATAATGCCCTTAAGCCGGGTGGTTTTTCATTTTTTAAAGAAATAAAAAAAAAAGCCAAAAATGGCCTTCTAAAGTGCGAAAGCTCTCTGGCGACTATTGATAATTAATCATTCTGCCGAGAATGTGATTGGCGATTTGGAATGATCTCAGCACTAAAGTGATCTGGGGAAATGAAGTACATGCTAAATTCAGAAAAAATATGTTCTACAGACTAAGTGTCAACAACTCCACATGACCAATGTGAGTAGCACACTCCCTTTAACCCGCGCGGCGTAGGGGGGGTAAATATTACCCCCATCCCGTATTTCCGCAATAACTTGAACAACCGGTAACAGGATAACGACGTCAAAGTTTCAGTACCTTTAATCCAGCATCAATTTGACGTCTACCTAAAAAAAAAAATCGAAAAAAGTTGAGAACTTTGGGAGATAAGACGTTTTGATGACGTCATGTCATGCCATTTTGTGAATACGATAAATATTTGATGCAATTGTAGAAACATAGCTTAAAAGCAAATCGAAAAACGCAGAACTGTTAAAAGAAAGGAAATTTAATTTCTACAAGATGGCAAAATTTTGGATTCCGCAAAATTTTGGGGTTTTTGCCCCCCCAAAAAATCCAAAAACTGATTTTTTTCAGAAATTTCCCCAAAAAAATTGAAATTTCAAAGGTATCTAAATAAGGAATATATATAAGAGACCAAGTGTTGAATACCCAGACCAATATTTCAAAAGTAAATAGCTCTTCATTTTCAGTGACTGATTGCTCTCCAAGCATAAATAGGTAATGACGTCATTTTTCAAAATAACGTTTTTTTTTCACCTGATATAGATATATATAATGTCATTTTTGCGTTTATGAGACAAAACTGACCTAGAAACATGCATTGTTTATATATATTAGTCAGTTTCCAGTTTTGACCTTGATGACCTGATTTTGGCCTTTTATGGGGTCAAGTTGTAAAAATGGCTGTTGCTATCGATTCTACGTGCAAAATAACTCCTAAAACATGTTCACAAGGCTTTGTTTGACCTCTTCCGTGACAGTTGCCTTTTGTGACCTGAAACCTTACTTTGACCATTTGCATGCAATTTCAGCTTTTACTTAATGCAATAGATGCATTACAACCTTTGAGCACGCTTTATGTGCATTGACAGTCTATCAAAGGATTTTAATTAAAAGTATGAACCAATTAACTCAATTAACTCGAACTTCCATAGACCCTGACCGTGACATACATTTGGCCTTACTCGAAAATTTCGGGTATGGCATTCGATTTCGTTTCAATTGCATAGCTTTCGATCGCCGCCTTCGCGCGTCTCCGCTGCGGGGGTTTTTTGGTTCGAAGATATAGAGGGGGGTAATATTTACCCCCCCCCCCTACGCCGTGCGTTCGGCGAGAGACCCCTACGCCGCGCGGGCTAAAGGAAATAGCTCACCTTGGATTTTTTTCAAATACAATTTGATTATATTTTCAAATACAACTTCTTTTCGTGTCAAAAAATAACCATACATCGCGCCGATTCAGGACAGAAGGACGTAAGTCATTAATTTCATCCAAACTTAATATCGTTCTCACTGCAACGTCAAACGTGGCCTAGCCAATCAGATTCGAATGTATAGTCGCGTAAGATTACTGTATAGCCTCTGCCCAGGTGTGTGAGGCCAACATTCTTGACATTCATTATTTATGGCCCACATTCCTTCGACAAAAAGTCAAATATATTCGGCTGGAAAGCCCTTTCAACCCAGACAACATGCAGTCAAGGTTTTTTCAACACGGGCTACACAATCTCAGTTCAAAACCCATGTTGAAGGTGAACTATTTCCTTTAAAGGGACAGTGCCTACTCACATTGGTCATGTGGAGTTGTTGACTCTTGTCTGTAGAACATATTTTCGTAATTTAGCCATGTAGGTACTTCATTTCCCCAGATTCACTATAGTTGCTAAAATATTCCAAATTCGCCAAGATAATTCCGGCAGAACAAAATTATCAATGATTCCGCCAGAGAGCTTTCGCTACTAGAAGCCTTGCCCTTAATTACACACGCAGCGATATATTGTTATGCGCTGGCCAATTTTTATTTGTAAGTAAATTTAGTCGAACGTTTTTGTGTATGGATGGCTTTTCCGTAGGTCAGGAACCCGCGCTAAAAGCTAGAGCTTGTTGCGTCTGGTCTGAGCTACCACCGTCGATTGCGCAATTCCTGTTGGCCGGAATTTAGAGAGAAAAGTTGTAGCGTCGCCGACATAACCAGGAGCACGGTCCGCCCCCGCTCACTGACGTCACTGGCCTTGAGTGCGAACCCGCTGCCACCCGCCGCAGCATCCGTCAGGAGCAACAGCAAGTCGCAGAAGCGACTCGAACCCGGGCTGCCACTACCGAGAAGAGGCCAGAAGCGGCGGCTCTCCCACTGACTACAGGGGTGGACTAAATATAAATACGATATATAAATAGAGAAAACAACTCGTGAGCACTGACTATGCACTGCCGAACACAAGCCTCGTAGTAACTAATTTTTACATTGTTCGTATGGTTGTTTATTGTCTTGGTGGCGTCATGTAGGGTAACATCTTCGTTACTCTGTTTATGGTGCGCCGCTTTGAATTTTAAAACAAAAACAAATAACAAATGCAAAGACAGAATTTAAAGTAAAAAACTTCAACTTAAGGGGCTCAGACGTGAATTCCAATCGTAACCAATGATCAAACCAAAACGCTTCATTCCGTAAGAAAAAATGTTTGACATTTCACAAAGTAGTGCACACTCCCTTAATAGGCTACCACATGTCTTATAATCACCGACTGGAGAACAACTAAGCCCGAAATAACTAATGACGACATATAGGTACGGTACCTGCTTTTTCACACTGGCTCCGCCACGTTCCAAAAATGGGGGGGGGGACAGACTAGAGGCATTTTGAAGTCGATTCTGTCCATGCAGCGTCCATAGGCGTAATGTTGAAAGTACAAAAATGGGGGACACGTCCCCCCTGATCCCTCTGTGACGGAGCCCCTGCCTATTCACACTCGACCTTCTGATAAATAGATTACAGGCGATATTTAAGCACCACATGGTCACATATGGTATACCAGAAGTCACTCTTACTCACCATTACTAATGTCAGTGCGAACAGGAGAAAGATCCTATGCCACGACCATGGGTTATGTGTGCTCGTCTGATTTGGACGATCCACGGCCATCGTCGGATGAATCTTCTGATGAATCAGCTCTCGGGAAACAACTCGACGGGTGGTAGATGATGCGGAATAAGCGGAACACCGCAGCTGTCACTTTCTTAGATGCTAGAGCTTTCTTCCTCACTTCGTCACTTTATCTTCAAAACTTGTTTGTCACTGCAATGGTACAGCACAGGCAGACAGGTACGCACACCTCCCCACGCAGCGCCATTGACCCTGATCCGTCGGCCAGGTCGGGTCAGCGACCTCTGACGGGTCACCGAGCCGGGGCGTACCCTGGGGGCTCACTCGGCCGGTCCGAAGGTCAACGTGGCAAACGTGGCAGTCCTCGGGAACTGAGGCCTGTTCACGGACCTGCCTGCGGTTCGGTGGTCAGCAGTGGTCGGAAGCCGGGAGGGTTTACTAAAAGTGGGGACTGGCAAAAGGTATGACGTCACACAGCTGCGGTTGGCAGCGGTTCTGGCAGTTGGCACGAAGCAACCGCCGAACCGCAGGATCGAAAAGTTAGGTAAACTTACGTAGTGCGGCGTTTCAGAGTTCAAGTGACGCCTGCATGTGGTGACACATGAGGAAAGGGGCGGGGCTAGAGCCAGCTGGTAACCGCCGAACCACAGGTGGCCGTGAACAGGCCTCTGGAATGGCCCTGGGTTTCTTCCCTTTTCCTCGCAGCCACTCATACCATGGATGAGAAATACCCTATGGGTATTTCTCATCCATGCTCATAATAGCAGCAGGGAGCGAGTGATGACTTCAGCTCATGTCATTGGATGGTTTTAAGATTTCTAAGGCTCGCCTTGCAGCCAACCTGGAGCGCGGAGAGCAGGGACTGTGAATGATTATTGCTCTGCGCCGGCGCACTGGAAAGAGTTGATTGTGATTTTTTGCCAGGGGCTGTGAAAAATAATAAATCGTACACTAATTTATTATTTTACAGACTGGCAAAAGATGTAGCAATGTTATCTTAAATCCATGTACCTATCATGACCTTTGAAAGCTAGGGTATAGAAGACGCTGTAACAGTTTTATTTATCAGGTTACGCTTATAAAGGAACAAATTCGGCCATTAGGAGACTGCATTGTTAAAAATTCAGTGTAACATATTAAGCCATGGTGAAGTAAACATGTTCGATTGTGATTTATGTTTCATTTCTAAAAATGAAAGAACACAAAATGCTAGCACGCATCTTTTTTATATTCGAATAAGAAGTAATAATGCCAAAATAAAATAGAAAATAAAAACAGAGTAGCTGAGCTTAAATGAGAAATAGAAGATTTGAACAAATTTGGAACACACAATCCATAATTTTTTAATTGTGTTGTGTATTTTGCATTGTATTGTCTAACGTCCCCTTGGCCTTGTGCTCTAAACGCAAATGTATGCATTTTATTGTAGGTAGGTAGGTAGGTAGGTACATTAGGCATGGGCGGCGCCACCGCGGGGGCAGCGGGGAAGCTTGCCCCCGCTGTGGAGAAGCAGCGGGGGTAAAACTATGTTTTTGCCCCCGCTGGAATTTGGTTACTGGTGAACACAAACTGCCAAGTGTCTAGTAAGTGGATTAAATAAGACTCTCTTTAAGTGTTTTGTACTTATGTTGTACTTAGTTCAACGGTAAATGACACGGGAAAATGTCATTTATCTCGCCTTGGTAATAATTCAAGTATGGATCACTATGGACACGTCGACGTCCGGGTATCCACTGCACGATCTTCTAGCCGTGTTTTGTGAAGGGGGAAAATCTAGTGATCTGGGTTTTATACCCAGGCTTTAAAAAGTACACACTGGTCATTTGCATTCGTTTTGCGTTGTGAGGATAACATTTTTAAGGATATAATTTTTTGCGTTAATGACACAGAAAATGTCAATTTATCGCTATGGAATAATCAGTATGATCACTATGACACGTCCGGTATCCACTGTACGATTTTCTAGCCGTGTTTTTGTGGAGGGGGGAAATCTAGTGATCTGGGTTTTATACCCAGGCTTTAAAAGTACACACTAGTCGTTTGCATTTTTTTTTTGCGCTGTGAGGATAACATTTTTAAGGATATCATTTTTTGAGTTTTTTGGTAAACAAGCTTCAGAATCAACGTAAGCATGCAATTTTTGGCTAAAAATGTTTCCCATGGAAACATTTAACCCCAAAATTGCATGCAAAAGTTCATCCTGAAGCTTGGTTACCAAGCATACAAATATATCCTTGAATTGGTATCCTCACAGCGCAAAAATGTATCGAGAAAACAGCTAGTATGAGGATATTAACACGACTAAATCACGTAGTCATTGCAACGCTATAAAACCCAGTTAACGAACGAACAATAATTATTGTAGTCTGTAATTGATTAGGTACTACGTGAAGTATCTACTAGAATACATATATTTTGAACAAATTGATGTTCTTAAATGCGTGTCTGTGTTCGCGTGACGGCAAAAAAAATGATACAATTGGTTTTATTCAAAAAGTTTTCAAGAGATCAGAAAGCCTATCGGATTGCCTTCCCCTACTGAGTGGTGTCAATCGGGTAACAGAAATTTGGTACCGAAAGAGAAATGTGTGACCGCGATTTGGTAATCGGTCGTTCAGGCTTAAACCTTTTTGGACGTTTTTTGGTCAGCCTTATCTTGAACAATTTACTTTTTCGTCACATTATTAAGCGTTCTTCTTTCTATTCAGCAAAATGATGCTTAATTTGCCCAAAATTCAATTATTTAATATAAATACTTAATAGAACACATTATTATTACATCAAGATTGAAGATATTACTCACAAGAGTAGGGGTCCTTGAAATAAGTAGTATATGCAGTATACAACATACATATTGCATACACCACCACCGATAATTTCAAAATCGGTCAGATTTTGGACATTTTTTGCTTTAACCGAAATCGGTCGATAATTGGTCAACCAAAATGCCTTCTGTTCGGTATTGGATTGGTATTGGTCAGAAAATTTTGAGAAAATGACATCACTAGTCACTACTACCTACACACAGTAAATATTAAACCCTCTCCAAAATCCGATCCGATTTCAGGGGATGAAGCATTATCTGAACTTTTGTGATACCTGGCAGCCAAGCCCTGAGCCCATTTTGCCCCCGCTGGATAAAATCCGTGGCGCCGCCCCTGACATTAGGCATGGCTGGGGGAATTTAGAAAGTAGGTAAAAGGCATCGCAATTCGCATCGAATTCGAGAATGCTCGAAATACACAAAATATACAGGAGCGACAGTAAGAAAAAAAGGGTTCAATCTCTCACGATATGAAAAGAAACGTCTAAAGCGATACATTTTTACTTGTAAAGTAAATCATCAAACAAAATGAATGCAGTGTTTGTCACTGCTCCAAAAGCTTGATGAACGAACCTGTCCATAGATGTCAGCACAGTCTGTCCGTGACGCGAAGATGCAGTTTGTCTATATCTCGCTAGATGTCAGTGTGATCGCGCCCTTGCCGAGCGGCGCGTCGGCCCGAAGCCGTGCGGGCGTCGCGATCAGCTGGATACGGGGACTGCAGGCGGTGGGGGGTGTTGGACGGCCGAGGAGCCAGTGCCGCGTGGGATCCTGTTCGGTGCGAGTGTGTGAGTGGGTCGTTCCGTGGAACCGTGGTGCCGCTGCCAGAGCCCCAGGGTGGCCAGCGGTGTGATAGAAGCGTGTGCCAGCAGACACCGCATCGTCTCGGCATCGGTGAGTAGTTCTCTCAGTGTGGTGGACGCAGGCGGGATCGGCGTGGCTCGCGGTGTTGTGTTTTTGTGGTGGGTGGACCGGCCCAGTCGGGCGGGCGGTGCAGTGTGTTGCACGAGTGCAGGCTTGGCTGGGGTGGCGTGCAGAGGCCAGGCGCAGACGAAGGGGTGCGGCGATCGGCATTCCCCGCAGAGGGGCTCATTAGAATGAACATCACACCTGCAGGGCGGAGGGCCTGACGAAAGGAAGAGGGTGCAGTGCGGTCAGCCGGGTTAACGAGCGGAGGTTCAAGGTCGAGGGCGGCGTTTGCCCCGGGCGTGGAGGAATCGTGCTCCGGACCCGGCAGCTGCACGCCGTGGTTCGGGCTGAGTAGCCGCCGCTGATGAGTTCAGCAGACCTGTTGACGGAAGACAAGTCGTCCGTCACTTCCGCTCTGTTTATCAGGCTCTCCTCGTAGTTTGAGACGTCCGTAAGTGCAGGCTCCTCTTTGCTGTGTTGGCGCCTGGCATGACTAAACAGGCGTCTTTAGTCATGTCATGACACAATCGGGAAAGGTTGCTTGGTTCGTTCGATTCGTTTATGTGGAGTGAAGGGTAGAATATTAATTCCCCATTCTCGATGTTATTATGATTTAACATATCTGTGCATTTTTTTTGCAATGTTTGTATTTCAATTGAGCAATCTAAAAATGGTTTCCTTCATGTTCACTACCGGAGAAACTCTATGAAAATTAATGTTAAAATGACGAGATATTTGCGCATTTGCTTTCTTGATTTTCGATTTCGAAACGTCCACTTGGGTATGATGACCAGCGTCCAGCACCAAAATGATATCCGCCTCCATGACCTCTGCCCTCTTACATTAGTGAAAATACAAAGCAAACAACCAACAATCATTGTTTACATGGGCGGACAATTATTTTTTAAGTTGCCCCGGCCGAGGTCTGACGACACTGGCGCAGCCAAGGGCTGTTAGGGGGGGGGGGCACGTGATGGGCATATTTGGAAATGTCGAATATGAAATTTCCAGATCTATCATACGTAGCAAATTTGATTCGTTCCAGCCAAGGGATGGGGAGGGCACGGGGCCATGCCCCCCCCCCCTGAGAAAAATCCTGGCTTCGAGGAAATCATGCCTTGTCTAGACCGGAGATAACGACCCCCCAACTGTAGGTCCCTTTCCCGAAAACAAAGGACAAATTGCTGGCCAGGCGTAGCCTCCCCTGAGCACCCCTTCCCCCATTTCGAAATCGCACCGAAAGCACAATTTTACCCATATTTTTACAGATATCTGTTTCAAGTAGCATTTTATGCTGGCAGTATATTTGCGTTTCTGTACTTTTTTTAATCAAAGGGGGCTGCAAAAAATACCTCTGAGAATGCAACTTTAAAGTTGCTGCGGCCCCGCCGGGGCAGCTTTAAAATTGCCCTGGCCGCGGCCGGGGCTGCCCTATAGTATAGGATTCTCCACCCATGATTGTTCATTCGGGAGAACTGTTATGTGTTCCATGTTTCTCTCGTGTGCCGCCTGGTGAACATGTAATAATTTAATTAGGTATATCTATTACCTACTGAGTACTGATGTATTTAGTTATTAGTATCTACTGATAAGTTTAAACGTACTTATTGACTGGACTTTAATGGCTATCCGTTTAGACAACATTTTGACTAATTGGCAATCGCGCCAAAAAGGTGTAAAAAGCTGCTGGAACGGAGCGGGTTCTCGGCGGGTTCTTTCAATGCTTGGCCATACGCTTGATACCGAACCTGGGTAAAAAGCTGGTATAGTGGAACCCATTGTCTGTCTCCGTCAGCCGGTCACTGGGGGTCAACAGGCGAGGTCAGCGTAAAAACCCGTCTTCTGCCGTCCATCATTGTTAATTTAAAAGAAGTAAATGTTTTGTAACACACGAATATTTGGCAAATGTAAGTAATGAGCTTGTGCTTCTTACGTAGGCTTTCAACGCCGCCAATTGACTCCCTTGATAACTCAGCCGGGTGATCAGGCAGGCCTGGTGAGCCACTGTCCACGTGTCCACGTGTCCAGCTTCGCCGGTCAACCATATTGTGTTGCAGAGCGCCCTTAGACCGGTCTTAGTCCACTCCGGACCGGTCTTAGTCCACTCCGGGCTTCTCTGAACCACAGCTGATATGACTAATACCCAAGGCCAGTCGCTGTCCAGTCTCAGCAGGCAATGGTGTGACTCATTGTGTAATATGACCAAGCTCAGAAAACATGCAGGTAAAGCCTCGGGACTCTGACCACCTGACCTCGGGGCTCGGGCTGTGGTCTCTCCAGTCTCAGACCCTGGTCTCTCGAGTCTCAGACCCTGGTCTCTTCAGACTCAGACCCTGGTCTGTCCAGACTCAGACCCTGGTCTGTCCAGACTCAGACCGTGGTCTGTCCAGCCTCAGACCATGGTCTGTCCAGCTTCAGACCCTGGTCTGTCCAGCCTCAGACCATGGTCTGTCCAGTCTCAGACCCCGGTCTGTCCAGCCTCAGACCCTGGTCTGTCCAGTCTCAGACCTTTGTCTCTCCAACCTCAGACCCGGCTTGTCCAACCCCAGCCCTTCACTGTAGCCTATGCCACTATCTACCTGACTCAACTCTGACTCACTCCCTGATCCGACTGTCCGTCAGGGGCCTTACCGACTGGCTCCACCAGGCTCCAGCGAGGTGGACTCCCTGCTCCTCGCCTTACGCTCCGCCTCTCAAGGTCTTCAGCGCAAAAGGAGCGCTGGGGAGCGGCCTCGCAGACACACGACCACCGCGCGGCCGCCGTAGGCACGGCATTGTTGTGGTGTGGGCGTGGGGCCGTGGGGGGAGGGGGCGTGGGGAAGGGGACGGCACAGCGACACAGCGACACAGCGATGAGGAAAATGGACATGCGACAGGGCGTTGTCGTTCTCGCCATGCCGTTCAGCTGTCTTTGCCAGCCCAACTCGAATCGCTTTGGAACGACTCGTGCCGATATGGTTTGGTTATTGTTGATTTAAAAGTATGTTGTACTTTCAGCTAGGTTCAATGTCTTAGTAGGTATCTAGTTTATGTTATGAAGGATGTCAGCTTTTCTAGACGTGAACCCATGGTCATCCTGTGCAGAACCCAGACGATGTCCCATGGTTCATACTGTGCAGTGTACCAATTACCATAGTCTAGTCGAAGTCATTAAACAATTTATTTAACACAAATTCGTTGTTGTGTGGGCTATGACTATTGACCTACTGACTAAGACATGCCATTTCTTACATTTATATTTCTTCCAATGTGGCAAAAGCTGGTGGGTCAACCAAACTAACCAAATAGCAGACTCTAACTCGATACCACAACAGAATCCTTCTTCGGATGCGGACTGCAGATGCTTGATCTTTATTTACCCTTCGCCTCCATCAATCTTGCTTTACACCCTCGTCCATTTCCCGGGAATATTTTTCTCAATTATCTCGATTCCCCAAACCCCATTGGCGTTTCACTCCGCGGCTTCGCGACCATAGAGCCCATCACTGACTAAAGCCTCATCTTATACCATCGTTTGACCGATATCGACCTGAATCGGAGATCGATGCGTCTCCAATCTCCGTCCAGTGCTCGCGTGTGCTGCCACAGGGGCGTGCCGGGAGCTGAGGGAGCTGACAGTGGCCACGTCTCGCTCAGAACCTACCGTGTCTGTCAGTCGTGGGGTGCGGCATACGACCTCAACTGACTGTGACCTGAGACCTGTGGAGTGTGGAACAGACACGCAGAACCGCCCCCAGTCCCCTGTCTCTGTCCGGTACACACTACACAGCCTGTGACCTGGCCTGGCTGTGGCACAGACACCCATGGGGTGGCAGTGAGCCTACAGTCTGGCGAAGGCGGCTGAAATGGTCGACAAGTCTGATTTACTTCAGGCCATAACTGGAGAAGGGTCTAGCTGAGAGAGCTGAGCTGAGAAAGCCCACTGCTGCTGGTGCTTTGGAAATGGCGGCAGAGTCAGCAAATGGCAGTCATTGTCGGCCAGGCAGGTGTCGATTAAAGGCAGAGGATAGTTTGTTCGACATTAGTGACTGCAAGTGCAGCGTATTGGCTTTCATTGCACTTTGCATAATGCAATCAACCTTGCTTTGAAAGCGCCGCCGTATTAACGGTTGTGTTATTGTGAGTGCTGGCAGCGGCCCAGAGCCGGCGATATTGACTCACTATTGACCACCCCTGGACCTCTGCTAAAATATGGCAGCCCTTATTACCGAACCCTGCACGAGCGGCGCACTGCGCGGCGCTGCACGCTATGTACGCTAAGCGTGCACCTTGTTTGGGTGGAGCTATAACTACTGGGCGTGGACACGCATCAGCACAAATGTCGATCACAAAGTACCGGGGACAAGAAGGTAACATTATACTAGCCGAGAATAGCCCTGGGTCGTCCTCAGGTAGCGTCCAGACAGGACCAGTATAGGTGGAGCTAACCACTCAGAACAGGAGATAAGGAGACAATGAGTGGGGCGTTCGTCCCCATTCCCGCTCACTGGCGAACGTCGGTCCACTGACCGCAACTGACTGATGAACCTGATGGTGATGGCCATCATAAAGCCTGTGTGCGCTTCACTGAACCTGTCACAGCCCGCCTCCGCCTCCGCCTGCGCCTCCGCCTCCGCCTCCGCCTCCGCCTCCGCCTCCGCTCCGCCTCCGCCTCCGCCTCCGCCTCCGCCTCCGCCTCCGCCTCCGTCTCCGTCTCCGTCTCCGTCTCCGTCTCTGTCTCCGCCTTCCTTCACCGTACAGGACGTCCTGGCCACTCCAGGACAGGCAGAACGGGGCACAGCGCTCCAGACCACGGCAGGACGGACAGACTGCGGCACAGGACGGACAGACCCGGTGCAGCACGAACAGCGGACGGGCAGACTGCGGCAGGACGGGCAGACCGGTCCAGCGTAGGGCACGACAGACAGACGGCGGCAGGACGGACTGACGGTGGCAGGACGGACAGATCACGGACAGGACGGACACCGTGCACGGTTGGCCGCACAGCGGCACATACCACCGATGCGGGAGACTGGGTAACCGGCACAGATGGGACGGGCGGTGGGCGGTCGCGCTCGAGCCGTCTCCGCCGCACCACCTGGGCGGTGTCCCAGCCCGGCGGTGTGATGGGGCGGTGACCTGGGCGGTGTCCCAGCCCGGCGGTGTGATGGGGCGGTGACCTGGGCGGTGTCCCAGCCCGGCGGCGTGATGGGGCGGTGATGACGGAGGCGTGCGGGGCGGACTGCCGTGTAGGGCGGACGACGGGGCGGACGATATACTGTGAAGACATGGAGCGTCGGATAGTCCGCTGGCTGACTGGATGGCCTTGTTTGATGCTCGCTTTACACGCCGACACCGGAATGGTAGGGCTTTGATTCGGGAATGTTAGTGCTGTTTTAGCGCAAACCGGTCTGTTGTCTTCGATCAGCGTGTGATTATTGTAAGCCGGCGTTCATGTTTGTCGCCGTTATTTACAGTGACAGTTGTGATAAACGAGTTTCGCATGTTCGTATTTTTCGGTTGAACCGTGATAAATTGCACCTTGCTACCCGTGATACTGAATTTTATAAGCCTTCGCGACTGGTTTTATCGATAAGCATGTCCATAGAGGCGTCTTATATAGGTGAAGAATTTCCTGTAATTAGACACGTGACAACAGTGCAACACAGCAGATATTGATCCACCATCGTACTGTGGCGTGACTCATATCCAGCGAGCTATGCTCCTCTTCGGAGTTATCTGATTTGGTCCTCCCACAGTCTGGGAATCGCTGGTCCAGCACTGCATTATGCCTCTACTGACCTCAGGTTCTTCAGCTGGGCCTGTGTTGCCAACAACAAACCTTAGTAGTTGGGTGTGACTCACCGGACAGGGTGCGGGTTGCGTTACCTTCCGTGTGAGTCACCTGACAGCGGACAGCCGACATGTTACCTGACAGCACAGCGAGAACTCACTGAGCGTGCGGTGATCAGACGGGGTTGGTTTGACCCGCTGGGCCCAGCGGGCTCACTGAGCGCGGGTGACCAGACGGGGTTGGTTTGACCCGCTGGGCCTAGCGTGCTCACTGACCGGTGCAAGTGACCTGGGGCGTAGGAACTCATTTGAAGTTGGAGGGGCAAAAGGCATTTTGAAGTCGATTCTTTCCATGCAACGTCCATATGCGTAATGTTAAAATCCGAAAATGTTGGTGGGCGTTCCCCCTTTCCTGCCCCCGGCTCCTACGCCTATGCAGGTGACTAGACGGCGCTGGTTTGACCCCGCTGGGCCCAGCCCGATCCGGCCCCCCGCTCGGCCCAGCCCGGCCGAACCCGGCTTGGCTCGCCGCGGCTGTTTTTACATACAGCTGGCCGTGTCAGACTCGCCACCGGTTGCGACATACGCACACACACGCACACAGGCATACACACAGTGACACATGAAGACACGCACGAAACACCATATATGGTGATATGACGGAGTACTCTGCGAGGGGAGGGGTATGGAGCTGGCACCGTTGTCCCCTCAAGGGTATGATGCGACTTTATTAAGTAATTGTTCATGAGTGATCTTGTGACTAGCAGACATGTGCTTGGATCTGAAAGAAGGATCTATGATCCCAGAGGATCTCTCGACAAAACGCAATGTTGGAGCTATGATCCCACTGGATCCCACGACAAAATACAACGGTGGATCTTGGATCCCAGTGGATCCCTCGATTGAATTTGGCATCGGATCTTGGATCCTGTAATAATCAATGAAAATGGATCTGATCCAATCGGATCTCGGATCCGACAGGATCCGACTGATAAATTATGCCATAACTATAGTATTACCTGTCAAAATATAACTGTAGGCATACGTCCATGCTATAATTACATCTACAACGAATTGAAAATAATGACAATTTCTTAAAATATGGTCTCCGAAAATACATATCTGTATAATGACGGGACTGGGATCCCAGTGGATCCCAAGTGGAAATGGTACTGCGATTCGGATCCCGACGGATCCGTCGAACCAATGTTGAAGACGGGGATGTATGATCCCAAGTGGATCCCATCGACAAATTGTGAAGGTGGATCTATGATCCAAGTGGATCCGGGATCCAGATCCCAGAGATCAGATCCCGGGATCCATTTTCGGGATCCGAGCACATGTCTGGTGACTAGCACCATATTTTTTTGTCAATGCCCGTATTTTTTATTGCACGAATGTGCAGTATTCTTTTAGATTAGACTCTCTAAGATCTAACCGATCATGCCATTATTAATTCCTGTTGAAACCCCTCGATATATTGTTTTTGCTCTTGTTACAACATATAATTGGCTTTGCTTTAAGTATGTTTTTTATTTTCCATAAAACCTTTTTTCAGACCAAGTTGAGTGGGTGTCGCTGTCATTTCCACCCCTCTGGCTGTCGCAACACGCACTTATGGTTAACTGCGGTTCAGAACTGGCCACGAACTAACCTAGTCTGTCGCGTGGTCCGCTGGCCAAAAAGTTAGACGGCTCTGTGTCTGTAGACTGCCACCAGCTGCTGCCGTTCCCGCCTGCGCCGGCATTCAGAAACAAATGGCAATGGTGTCTGTACTGCCACCGGCGTAAAGCTATGGCCCATTCATGTCACCCGTCTGGTCTCGTTATCCGTCATCCCTGCCATCTGTAAAAATTGCTCTGAGCTATGACGCAGTAATTTTGCCAGTGTCTCGTCCATTAATTTGTTTTCAAATTTCTTTGTTAATTAATGTATTATTCCGTCTTGCAACATCTGCTAGCCCAACTACTCGGCGACAAATGGTGTGGACGAACAATGACCTAAGCAGTGATCGTGCCCCTAAAACGCAAATAAACAAACAAGCAAAGACGGCAACATGATGACCTAGCTGTCTAACTGCTCTGTCACTATTGTGTATATGTGTTGGTGCTATGCACCTCTGTCATCTACTGTGCTTGATTAAAGACTCGTCGGTCTCCGCCACTGGTGTCGGTGTCTCTGGCTGCACTGGTGCCCGTGTCTGTCCCGTTGTCTGTGCTGGTGTCAGTGCTGGTGCTGGTGCTGGTGCTGTTGCTGGTGCTGGTGCTGGTGCTGGTGCTGGTGCTGGTGCTGATGCTGCTGGTGCTGGTGCTGGGTGCTGGTGCTGGTGCTGGTGCTGGTACTGGTGCTGGTGCTGGTACTGGTGCTGGTACTGGTTCTGGTACTGGTACTGGTGCTGGTGCTGGTGCTGGTGCTGGTGCTGGTGCTGGTTCTGGTGCTGGTGCTGGTTCTGGTGCTGGTTCTGGTGCTGGTGCCGGTGCTGGTGCCGGTGCTGGTGTCAGTGCCGGTGTCTGAGTACTGCAGTGTCTGCGTCTGTTTCGGTGGCGGTGCTGGTGGCGCTGGTCCTGCCATAGTCGGTCTCTGTGCCCGCCGTACCCCTGTGTCATGTGCGACGTGAGGCCGGGCTGGGAACAGAGTGGCTCTGTCGGTCGGTCTGTCCGGGGGAGGCCCGTTCAGTCAGTCGGGCACGGCTCGGTATGCGGACCGAAACTACGTGACTCTGGCGCGCTGTAAACAGAGCTGCCGTTGCTGTCGGAACCGGACCAGGGGCGCTCTGTGCAGTTCGAGGCCAGCCATGTGACGTCAACCGATCACGGCAGAGCCACCGCACTCCAGCCAAATGAGTCACCGATCAGTGACCAAGTGAGTCACCGATCAGTGACCAAATTAGTCATCCGATGAGTGACCAAATGAGTCATCTATCAGTGGCCAAATGAGTCACCGATCAGTGATCAAATGAGTCATCTATCAGTGGCCAAATGAGTCACCGATCAGTGATCAAATGAGTCATCTATCAGTGGTCAAATGAGTCACCGATCAGTGATCAAATGAGTCATCTATCAGTGGTCAAATGAGTCACCGATTAGTGACCAAATGAGTCACCGATTAGTGACCAAATGAGTCACCGATCAGTGAAGGCTATAGAGGTCAGCGGTAAAGGCTGGGTACACAGGCCGCCGGGGATCAGGGACTATATGGTTTTAACTTTGCGTGAGCCAGCATGCACCAATCCATGATTCTGTTGAGATCATGATTCTTTTAATATTCAACGTGCAGCGAGCTTGGCCCCAACAATTATCGGTGACCTGATTGCGGTCAGAAAACTCGATGGCGAATGCTGCCGTCTCTTTCCTCAAAATCAGCGCCCAGTCGGTCATGACTAAACGATGGCATTTGAACCGATTTTGATGCTGATAAGTGATAACAGTCTCCGTGCCACTCACAGCCTGATGTATTCGCGGACTCCTCCATTGCCTGCATGCACGGCAGATGTCATATTAGCTTCATCAGTCGTCAACCAACGACCTTAACCCTATTCCTGGAGGGATGAAAAGTATACGAATCTGTCGGGGGGGGGCTCATTCGGCCCCCCTTGAGGTTTTTTTCGTGCGTAACTGGTCATCTCATAACTCAACTCAGAATCTTCAAACTTGCTGTTTGGCTTTTCTTAAATATTTATTGCGCATCGAATGGTGAATTTTTTCCAAAAATTGAACTATTAGGGGGCAGGACAGTTTTTAGGGCGTGTTCGGGCGGCGCCGTTTTGAACCACAAAATCTGTGGCATGGTTAAGCCACTCATGAAGAGTTGTGTGTTGCAAAGGAAGTGTTAGAAAAACCGACATCGGTAGAGAATTTGATTGTCTTTTTAGTGGCTATCTCGAAATTTATTCAAAATTTTTGGAATTTTAGAAATCCGAATTTTTGAAACTTATTTTTTCACAAATGATGTAAGTTTATTTTTTAATTTTCAGAAGTTTCCAAAGACCGGATTGTATGGTGAGAGAAAACATGCCAAATAATATGTGTGGAAGTTTTAGGGTGAATTATCTAATATTTGATGACTGATGTCAGGTAAAATGCTAACCTTCAATATAAGTTATATGGCTATGTGAAAATGAAAAACGAGGGTTTTAATACATTGTGCATCAATCCTAATTATTCAAGTGTCATGTCATCTTAGGCCCCTCTTGATGAAAGAATGAATTGTTTAAGTCAGTGACCTTTTGAAAAGGTCCATTCAAGTCAGCCAACCACCTTTGTTTATTAATACACTCGTGACAAGAACATCAGGAGAGCTTCTACAATGGTCTCAAATGTTTGTCCTCGGGGTCAATACGCGTCTTTTGATATGCATTTTGACCGGGGACTTACGTCACCTTGACGCTTGACCTTGACCTTAGACTCCGGGGTCAAATTTTCGATTTGACAAAATTGATATTTAATTCGAACTGCAATGCAAGAAGAAAACACGATGTTTTTCAAAATAAGTGCTGTATATACTGCTGTAAGAATAAAAAGTTATTAAACGAACAAACAATTTGTGAAAAACATTCTTTTTGAACATTTGTTGACCTCTACAGTCCAAGACCAATTGACCTGAGGGTCAAATGTTCTGATGCATTTTTTGGTGAAAGAACAATTGAATCTGCCCTTTAGACAGTGATTTTTTTTTCGATTCCTTCTAGTTTTTATACGTTGTATTCCGCAGATCATGGCAAGTTTTTCCTGAAAATATCATTTTTGACAAAAATTATTTTTGTTGAATTGACGTTATTATGACCTTGAAGGATAAATGACCGCCAAGGTGACCAAAAATTTTGATAACATAAGAGTTCATTGTCGAAGCTTAGTCCACACACGCAAGTTTTTCATGCTTTTCTAGCTTCTATGCAACGGAGATCGGAAGGGGGGGGGGGCCGAATGTAGGGCGCCCCCCCCCGACAGATTCGTATAAACCTTTGTCATCCCTCGCAGGAATAGGGTTAAGATTCTGGTTTATTCCCACTTCTCGCAGCCATCACGTCATAAACAATTCTGCGAACTCCCACGTCTTGATTAGCCGCACCCTCAATCAAAGTCACATCTGGGAGCTGTGTCGTAACCGACCCCAGCTTCCCATCCCATTAGCATCCCTCCCCTCCCCCTCCCCTCTCCGTCTTCCGCCGGTGACTCACTGGTCCTCAATACCGCCGGACGACTCGCCGGGGTCCGCTTCGGACCGTGATATATGAGTCGGCGCCTGTCGGCTGTTTGCTTCGCCTCCGGTACTATTCCAGCGTCGTTCTTCCCTCGTGTTGCCACCCGCAGCTGCGCCGGTATTGGCTCCGCTGCGCCACAATCTGCGCCGCTACTGGCGCGCGCGGCTCGCGGTCGCGCGCCGCATGGGGTCCACTCATTAATTCGCGTGATGACAGCACCCCGCAAACAGCAGATAGCTGTAACGACGCACCATCTTCCGAGCTCCTGGGTCGGAAGTGGCGTCATTGGTATTCGTGGCCGCACGTCGGAGACATTTATACGCGGAGCAAGTGCGGTTTTCAGGAGCGAACGGCAATTCAATTTATTTCATGGCCGTTTCATGCGAATAGCGAATTGCTGGATCTCAGCTATGCAGCGACGCTGTGCTGAAATGTAGCATTGCTGTGCGGAAAGCCAACACTAAGCTTAGTCTTGAAGGATTTCTTAAGATTTTACGGATTGGGGAAGATTAAGTGGCTCTCTGTGACCTTGGTATTTCGGGCTTTGCTTTTTCGGAGACGTATAATCTTCCCAATTATTGCAAGAATATTAAAATGCTCTACGAAGGGCATTCGAATGAATGGTGGGATTAAACTACAATATCCTTTGTACAGTTCTGTATGCTTCTGTTGAATCCTTGAAACTAACGGTTTGAGACGTTAATTAATGTGTCATCAAAGTGGACATTTTAAGTTCTGCTTGTAATCTTATTACCGAAATATTTCGTCATTAAGATAATGAGATTCGACAATTACGACGAGTTGTATGCTCTGTCATCATTTAAATGTGAAAAAACAAAACAATAGCACTTATCACGTTTCGGCCAGATTACCAAAATTGCGGTGTGGCCGTATCAACAAATCCTATCAGACAAGACAACAACTGAGCGCTCTTTCCTCCAATCATGGCTGGCTCGGCTTGGCAATGAATGATATGAAGCAAGACCTAATGTCAATTTACACCGAGCCCCACCGAGCGGGGAGCGTCTCCGGGCGGCAGGGCTGGGCGTGGTCTTTGTGACGTCACTGGACCGGGTTCCATCATATATGAGAGCGGGAGGACCTGTGCAACGCGGACGGCTGCCCTGTATACACACCGCCGACCAAGGCAAGAGCCCGCCAAGAGGCAAGACAAGATTGGGCAAGAGCTGTGCGAGGGCAGTCGGCGCCGGCTGCTGTCTCAGTAATGGCGGAACTATCTGCTGGATCAGCTGCGCCCGGCTGAATCAGACGGAAGGCGGCTGAATCAGCTGGGCTCAGCTGCTGGTCAGCTGTCAGCTGTATCGGCAGAGCTGCTGCACCAGCTGCTGAGCTGATTCCAGCCGGGTAAGCTGCCTGACGCTCTGCTGACACGGGGCCAGTGGGGGTCACCTGTTGACCTCTGCTGGCATGGGGTCAGTTGGAGTTCACCTGCTGACTCTGGCTGAACATGGGGGTCAGTGGGGGTCCCTGTTGACCTCTGCTGACACGGGTCAGTGGGGGTCACTGCTGACCTCTGCTGCATGGGGTCAGTGGGAAGTCACCTGTTTGCCTCTGCTGACACGGGGTCAAGTGGGGTCACCTGCTGCCTCTGCTGACATGGGTGCAGTGGGGGTCACCTGCTGACCTCTGGCTGACCGCGGGGTCAGTGGGGGTCACCTGCTGAACTCTGCTGACATAGGCGTCAGTGGAGTTCACCTGCTGACCCTGCTGACAGGGGGTCAGTGGGGGTCACCTGTTGGCCTCTGTTGACACTGGGTCAGGGGGTCAACCTCTGACCTCTGCTGACACGGGGTCAGTGGAGGTCACCTGCTGACTTCTGTTGACACGGGGTCAGTGGGGTCACCTGCTGACCTCTGCTGACATGGGGTCAGTGGGGGTCACCTGCTGACCTCTGCTGACATGGGGTCAATGGGGGTCACCTGCTGACCTCTGCTGACATGGGGTCAGAAGAGGTCAGAAACTGTGCTGAGATGGTGGTTTATTCCACTGAGGCGGCTGATCGTGACAGTCTGACAATTAGGTCACGACATGCCAGCGGGAGGTGACGCCAGACACCAGTCGATATTGGCACGAGGTGCCCCCTCCCTCCCCCCCCCCGCCGGCACTCCGTTCCCGTCTCTGATGGCACGGGAACTGCCGGCCGATGCGGCGCTATCTGTCGGTGGAGGTTGATAACCGCCACATCTGCGGTGGAGGTCATCCATTTCCTCCGACGGTTCCGGGCGCGTCTTCAAACGGGCTGTCGGGAACGTTTAGAGAGGTGTCGACAGAAGCCTGCAGACGGTGGCAGCAGTCGGCACACGGAATTCCTCGCAGGTCATCTGGCAGACAGGATGCGGCTCAAAATCAACCAGGATTCCGTCACTGAACGAACAGGGGCTTCATGTTAACTGTTGTAAAGAATGAGTCAAATGTGGGATTTCACGAAACACTTTTCCCTGTCAGCCCCAAAGTTTGCCAGACTCCCGGCAGCGTTGGTCTGGTCCGAGGCTTTCGGCTGTTTCCATGAACCGGGCACGGTATTGTTCGGTGGCTCGGATTTCCTGCGACTGTATCTGTGATCTGGAGACCGTTAGATTGTCTGACCGGTTGGACTATTGGACAGCCGCCGCCGCCGCCAGCTGTGGATATCGGTCGCAGAGTCCACACCGTGTTATCTAACACCTGCCGCTCCCGCTGCCGCTGCGCTGCCGCTGCCGCTGCCGCTGCCGCCTGCGATGGCCGCTGCCGCTGCCGCTCACGCTGCCGCTTGCCGCTGCGCCGCTGCCGCCCGCTTGCCGGCCGCTGCCGCCGCTGCCGCCGCTGCGCCGCTGCTGCCGCGCCGCCGCTGCCGCCGCTGCCGCCGCTGCCGTCTGTCGCTGCGCTGCTGCCGCTGTCGCTGCGCTTGTCGGCTGCGCTCTGCTGCGCTCTGTCCGCTGCTTGCCGACTGCTGCCGGGCTTGCTGCCGCTGCTGCCGGCGTGAGAACTGCCGTGCCGCTGCCGCTGCCGCTGCCGCTTGCCCGCTGCCAGCTGCCAGCTGCTGCTGCTGGCTTGCGATGTTTCGCAATAATCGATAATGTCGCTCTTCTCTGTGTATTACACACTGCACTACAAATGCCTCTCTCCATCATACACCAGTGCTGGATCCTGAGAGGAGGTAGGGCATGGGGCCATGCCCCTCCTTGAGCCTCGAAACCAATAGCCTGAGGTGGCCCTTAGCTAATCGAAGTGATTCGCAACAAATTCCACTCCGTTTTCAAACAACTCGCAAGTAAATTTGCCCAATCTGAGCTTTAGAGGGCCCAGTCTGACTTATAGAGGGCCAACTCTGGCCTCCAGAGGGCCCATTCTGGCTTGAAGAGAGCCAATTCTGGTTTGTAGAGGCCCATTTTAGCATGTGAAAGGCATATTTTGAACTAAAAGGGTCTATTCTAGCTTGCATTTGTCTTCAAGGTCAAAAGGGCCCACGAAGGCTTGAAGGGGCCACCAAGATGGAAGGATTGAGAGGGCCGCCACGGCCTAAATGGGCCCACTAAGGCCTGGGGCTCATTCTGCTACGTGGCCCCCTCCTTGACCGAATCCTGGATCCGCCACTTTCGTCCACTGCTTCTGTTGCTCCTGCTGAAACGACTGCGCCTTTTCTCTGTGCATTACACATCGCTGTTGGTACTTTCTCTATCATACACTGATGGTGCTGGTGGTGGTGCTGACTGTATGTGGTGCTGCTGCACCACCCGCTGCTATCCCTGTCACGTGTGTTCGGTGTGCCGCGCTGCAGATCAGTGTCCGGCCGTCGGATGTGCCGTCCCTGATAACCGTGTACACAGTCCTGTCTGTCTGTCCGTCTGTCTGACACGCCCGCATTCCGGTCATGTCCCCCTTTCATCGCTGGAGGTCAGAGCTGCTGAGTGCTGACGTGTCAGAGCTGCTGACGTGTCAGAGCTGCTGACGTTTCGGTCCAGTGTGATGTGTCGCGCCTGATGACGTGAGAGGATGTGTTGGTTATGTGGACGGGCTGGTGCAGTGGCGTTGATTGGAGTGTCGGTGTGGTGCCCCTGTATGTCGGTGTGGTGGCATGGTTTGATGGGTCGGGACGGATGACGTGGGAGGGTGTATCGGTTATGGTGACGTGCTCGTGCGGTAACTGTGTCGGCTGATGTGCTGATGTGTCGTGAATTGTGGTTGATGTGTGGTGATGTAGGTGATGTACCCTGTCCTCAGTGCTCTGTGAGATCTCGGCTTATTCACTTCAACTGGAGGAGCAGAAAATCCTAAATATTCGGTCACAGCCTAGTCACGACCACGGAATACGCTGGCAAGTCACTGCTTTAGTCACAACGCTACAATATAGTGCTGGTCTGGCCATATAGTGCTGGTCTGGCCAGTCACCGCCATACAGTCGCGCCTGACCGGTTCTAGTCCCAGCGCTAGACGCTGGGACCAGAAATCTGCACTATAATTTCAACCCTGAAGGGAAAAATAGAATGCGTTATTTCCTAGCTACCGCTGTTTGATTTATGGTTTACAGTTGCATGATCGATATCAATGCATTACACCTAAGTGGCGTCAAATTTCAACAGCGCAACGCAGCGCAAAATTGCTATTGCAACGGCGGCCGTTCCGTTGCGGCGGCTGCGTCGCCCAACAGCTGCTGGTCGAGTGGTCAGGGCGACTCGACAGCTCCACTATAGTGCAGCTCTGGAGAACGTGTTTCTACACCGGTGGCGGTGGTGTTGGCAATGCCGGGGTAAGTAGTAAAGGGTGTAAAGGGTGCTGAACGATCCGTCCCAAGGCGTGCCGACCGACTAGTCATCGCCACTGCCGCCGGATGAAGCACCCCAGGTCCGGGTCCGGCCCCAGCGGCCCCTGTGACCTTCCGGGTGTTCCGTGTGTGTTACACACCTGGCCAGCAACGCCGGACCCACGAAACACGGCGTACCTGCGGGACATGATGTCGACAGAGGCGCGGCATACCACGGCATACCACGGCATACCACGGCCGAGCCACGACCGAGCCGGATCGCACCCGGATCGCACCCGGATCGCACCCGGCCGAGTGGCGCTGGGTGCCCGGCAAGCGCAAGGAATGCCGCCGGTATGTGACGACAACGCGACAAGGGGCGCTCCCTTCTGTGTGACACGCGACATGGTGACATACCCACCGCCAGCACCGCCACGTCCCCGACTGTAGCGGAGCGTGTCCGTACCGCAGCGTGCTACTGATGGCGGTTAAAGCCCGGTGTCGCTGACGGGACCCCAAAGTTCGTGCCAGAGAGGGGTTCGGCGTTCAGCCTAAATGGATGCTACTCCCAGCTCGGTCTAAAGACACGTTCTGAATTGAATGCAGTGATCGGCTGTTATCGCTGTCCTGGTATCGACAGGTTGTCCAGAAGCAGATGATCATATTTATATTCATATATGTCTTTATATTTCGAAGTCCTTTCCTGTGCAGTCCAGGTGATCAGTGAACAGAAATCATGTATGTTTTCGCCTTTCTGTGCTGGTGCCTATGTTTATCAAACTACGGACAAAATAAGAGAGTGTGCAACTTCATTTGTCGTGAGGTGATACACACATTACACAGTCTGTTGCCGTCACGCCCCACATACTCCGACAGATGCAGTCTTGCACCCCACCACACGACAGGCCGATTATTTTCTTATATCCCAGAACAGTATAATCAGAGACCACGCTTGGATTTCACTATGACAATAGTCATCCTTGCTCACAGATTTGACTACTGGAGTACGCCCCGACCATGGACTGTCTGACATTCCACTCTCCCTTGCGATCCCCGGGTTCAGGGTGCGAAGCAATGGTTGACTCGTGGGCTGTCTGACCGTCGGTCTCGGATGTTTCCGACTCAGCCGTCTGGGGGCCGCCGGGCCCCATCTCCGTCTGCCCCGCCGCGTCCGTGGTGGTCGCGGTGGCCGGCGTCCTGCCCTGCCGGCTGTGCTGGCTGGCTGGCCTTGGCTGGAGGTGTCGGCGGGGGACGGGACCGGTCCTGTGATGACCCCGTGTTGTGAGTCTCCGACTGCTGGCGCTGCTGACTCAGGAACCGCTATCCGGATCCGGTCTGGTCAGGTACCGAGACGTTTCAATCCGCGTGCAGGTCTGCAGTCCTCTCCACCACCGCAGGCGGTGGAGAGGACTGCGAGATCGGCCGGACTGAACCGGTGGGGTATATCGCTTTGGCCACTTTTCCTTTCCTCGCCTGTTGAGTTCGTTGCCCAGTCCTCCCGCACGGCCTAATACAGGCCCCAAGGCTCACACTCCAAGATCCAAGCCACAAGCTCAAACTCAGCTCCTAGATGGACGTCAGCTTGTTTCTGTCGTCGGTTGTTAGTGGTGGTTAGACCTCATAGTTTGACTCCCAGCTCCTGGACGGGGTTTACTCTGTGCCGCCGGAACTCTGACCTTGGAGATATCGCCTCGGTTCGGGCGTTACTCGGCTGCTCCGCCGGAACTGTCCCGGATCCGGCGGACTTTGAGACGTAAACCAGAGCGGCAGAATTTACTCCCAGAAAGCCGGCACTGCAGGAACTGAATTGTGCGGTTTCTGCGGGCCGCGGCAGCAGGCAATAGTGCGTACTCATTATTTTTAAGATGTGGTATACCCCATGATTTAACGCAGCTTATTCAGTGCTGTGCTTAGCTAGACCAGCAACCAAACGCCGAACTCGGCTTGGTCATTGTTGATCACCGGTGGTCCGTCGTGGTCCATTCTCCTTACCTCCCTTCCCAGCCGGGACCCGGACGGAGGCGGCGCAGTGGTGCAAGAGGTGGTGAATGCGGTGCTGACCGGGTCAGATGGGTTAGGTTACGACATGGTGGTCCGGCCGGCAGGGTGGGGACCCCGGAGCCAGTGGACCGGAGAGAATGGTGGTCCGTGGTCCGTGGTCCGGCGAGGTACCACTGCGGAAGGTGAACAGGGGGATAGGAGTAGTGTACGGATACAATGTTCTGAAACTAGCAACACTATCCTTTTTGGGTTGTCCCATATAAATATATATCCGCAAATGGATGAGAAACGGTTTGCTGATTTGGTAATAGTAGGCAAATGTAAATACTTCGAAAGATATGCGTACGAGCTGCCTTTTTGTCTTAAATCTCCACAAACTGCCGCTGGAACCGTCTATTCCAGACTCGTCATCACTTTGGACCGTTACAATATCAGTTCTGTCTCGGTTCGCCCTAACCGGTCCGCTGTGCAGTGTGTACGTGTTCCGTGAGGGCCATTCACTTCGAACCACGGCTCCGGCCACACCCACGCTGAACGTGGGCGGGGTGCTGCTCACCTTCACTCCACCCGTCCCCGGACGTTATACCGCCGCGCTACCACCGCGTCAGTGTCGTCCATGTAGCGGGGCGGCGAGACAGATACTCATTACTCACAAAGCACCGTATTGATACAAACTGGGGACCGTCGCCGTCCGTTCTCATCCGTCCCACATCCTTCCCACATCCTTCACCATCCGTCACAAGCCGTCACAAGCCGTCACAGGGAATCACAGGCCGTCACAGGGCGTCACAGGCCGTCACAGGACAGCTAACGGAGCGCGACCAAACAGGAAGTGTTGCCACATTTGCCTCGGATTGACGGGCGCCGCGTCGGCTCCGTTGTGATCTGAATCACCGCTGGATGCGGGGTGGTCTGGTCGCACCACTGGACCGTGCCCGAGACTTTACCAGCGCGTCAGCTGCTGTGAGAGGGACTGATGTATGTATGGCACTGCAGGGAGCGGTGGTCTGTCGGCTGGGCTGGGTGGCTGGACGCGGCAGATGGGCTGCTGGGGTTTTGGGGACACGGGAGTCACGGGTGACGCAAAGCCGGATAGGAGTGCTGAGCCCGACTCCGGTGGAGCGTTCTGGCGGGGTTACTCGGAGTCAAACGGAGTCGAAGGCGAGTCTGGCGGCGTTTGTCGCACATTGGAACGACATCGTCAATGAAAAGAACCACGTATGTGTACACTGTACATCATACGTATACACCATACGTTGTTTTTATTCGAACTGTAAATGCTCGTTTGACACTGTGCTGGCCATTGTTGGCCCTTGTTGGCCATTTGCGTGAATGAAGCTAAAAACAGGACGGCTCTACGACGCTGAAAACTTCCGGGTTTTTCATCTCTTCTCTGCAGAGTTGTTTGCCTGCTGACGCCACTATTTTGACTTCGCCGAGTCAGGCAGGTGGTATCACACGTGCTCCGACGATAAAAAGCCGTGTAAACAGAACAACCGATAATTTGCTGCACCAGCGCCCCGGCCGAACTGACAAACACTGACGTCTGCAAGTCAGGGGCCCGACAGTGCGATCACCCGACTGTGAGGCTGTTTGAGTGTGTGGTTACCGGATATGGTTGTGTGTCTGTCTGGCTTGTCTCGCCTCGGTGACGTCATGTGTCCCGAATCGCACGCTATGCTGCGCGCCACTCGAGCGTTGTATCGAGAGTTGTCTGCCGAACAGCTGCGTCTCTCAGTTCACCAGAGCGCTGACTCGTGTAGATATACACCCCATTATACAAGATACGTATTCTTCTCGGAGTGCTTTCTCTCGTCTCTCTCGCGGGATGGGTGTCACCCCTTCCTGACCTGTATTGTCGCTGTTTTTTTTTGGGGGGGAGCCTTTTATCCGCAGTGCTCAATCATCACCAGAAGCCTGGTTGTTTGTTGATTATCTCAAATAAGCTGGAAAATAGCTAACGCCCGCCGTTATTTGGCCATTCTTCGTCATCTCGTTATCGGACCATCGATCAAACTCCGTCCATCGGCCACCTTCGTTCTCCTTGACCTTCATTGACAAAACCGTCTCGTGCCAGCCCGTGCCATGGGCGGAGAAACGTCTCAGAGAATTGGACCGACAACACAATTTTAAGTTTATTATGACGTGCTGTGATTAAGGTTCATAAGTAGCCCGAGAAGTGGATGTGGGTTGATCGCATTTCACTATCTCTGTTAATTGGCCCGCATCTCACATATACCTGATGTGTCTACTGTCTGGTTATCATAATTACGACTTACGAGCGAGCGCGAAGCGCTCGCTAGTCCTCACTGAATACGGGATTTTTGCCACATACAAGCGGCCAACCCAACCCAACCCGTCCCGACCGTATAAACGCTTTTCAGAAACGTATTTATTTTAGGAATCCCGCATCCGATTGACAAGTGGTCTTCACCATCTGATATTGGATTGAGTTTATTATGATTATGATTGATAATTGATTGAGTGGGGCACTCAGTCAATTATGTTATTGACATGTTTCGTCTCACGTAAAGGGTCATCATGCATGACGTGTGACTGGTGACACGTGCCGCGTCAGGGGTTGTCAGAAAACGTTATCCTGCTATAACTGAGAAGCGGTTGGACCGATTAAGCTGAAATTTGGTGTGGGGTTTGAGATTACACTATTGGTAATGTTGCGCAATAAAACTCTGGGCCACACTGCACGTGCGCACGTGCACACCCCTGTTCTGTTACTAAAAACTATCGGATTTATACGGGCTCGCTCGTCCTTCGCCGATAGTAGCACATAACGTTGTCACAACGTCATGGCAACGTTGACAACGTCAGGACTCAGGACAACGTTCATACAACGTAATTACGTCGTGAAAACGTTGTAACAACGTCGTGAAAGTAATGTGTGCTACTAGGGTAAGGCGTCTAACCAAGGGCGTCACCACCTTCCGAATGTGGGGGGGGGGGGCGGAGTCCCTTTAAAGTCGATTCTTTCCTTGCAACGCCCATAGGAGTAATGTTAAAATCCGCAGATGTTTGGGGGGACGCCTCCCGCTTGGGGGGACGCATCCCTCCGCCTCCCCCGCTTTTGACGCCCATGAGTCTTACTGGTATAATATGCTCCCCCTAATCATTATTGGCCGAATGATCCATCTCTGATTGGTGCCCGCCGTCCTTCACTGGAGCATGCGATCTTCGCATTGTGTCAATTATTCCACAGCCAACTTTCATTTTCGTTTGTACCTGCTGCGATAACGACTTACGACCGGCGCCTTGAGCCATGGTGAATGGTGATGTAAGCGGCTGGTTCTCTGCCGCGGCCCTGTCTCTGAGTTTGACCACACCGCCTGCGGCCATTGCATTACTTCCGGGTGGCGCCATGCGCCGTAATTGCCGCACGAGTCCGCCATAATCGCCGCCCTAGTCCCTGGCCGTACGGCCGGCTGGGCGCGGTGCAGCGGGAAGGGTGGGGTGTAGGAGCGGTGTTGGCAGCGCGCCGCGACAGGCACACTCGTACAGAACGTGAGCCGCATGGGAATAACGTACGGACAGACCGGTCCTGGTCGGATGGAGTGCCGGAATTAGGACCGGCTGCCGCTGATGGGAAATACAAAGTTACAGATCATGGGCTAGTGAAGGCGCAATGGTGGGACGATTCCCAGAGGCACCGAGACAAAAACAAAACGAGAGAATGACGATGACGACGAAATAAATAAATTTACTAAATTGTCTGCATTAACGAGAGAATAAAAAGGCAAGAGAATGATCTTGGCCGAGAGAAGAGCGGGCACCTGACCTGAGAAGCCATAGAGAGCGATAGTTGGTGGCAGCGGACCGCAGGCCGTGACTGCGGTTTGCACCGTCTAGCTTTGTCCGAGGCCGGCCACAATGGCGGCGCAGTGTTGAGGCTGACTGGGGCCGGTCCGGTGCTGGGACCGGTTTGACGCGGCTCCCCTCCCTGCGGTGGTGCTGCGGCGGGGGCAGAGCTGAAGCGGTCCTTTGACGTGACGCCAGCCCGGCCCTGTACCGGTATACCGGGACTCGGCAGGACCGGTCCCCTCCCTGCAGGCTGGTGGGGCAGGCAGGACTGGTCCCCTCCCTGCAGGCTGGTGGGGCAGGCAGGACTGGTCCCCTCCCTGCAGGGTGGTGGGGCAGGCAGGACTGGTCCCCCTCCCTGCAGGGTGTGGGGCAGGCAGGACTGGTCCCCTCGCTGCAGGCTGGTGGGGCAGGCAGACTGATCGTCTTTGGCTGGCATGGTGCGGTTGCTGCCAGCTGGGCCAGGACATGGCCGACTAGGCCAAGAACTCATCAGTTTACGCGTCTTAAAACACCACATGATATGTGTCGGCTGTTAAAATTCGCGATTAAGTGAATCTTAAAGTCTGAATAAAATGTTTTTACCGTTTACATTCAGTTCATAGTTCCAGTTATTAGAGCTTTACAGAGTTCGAATATTCGCCAATTTTCCGCTTCCGCTTCACGGAGCCGGCCGCTAATCGCTGTGGCGCGCGGCACGATCCCGGGTGAAAGGTCTTAAGTGCCGGCGTGACCCGTCCAGCCCGGCGACCTCACGATGTGTGACGTCACCATGACGTCATCGACTCTGCCGGCATGACGTCATCGTGTAGTCCAGCGTCTATCGTTAGCGCCGCGCTGCTGAGTGACCTTTCATCATTGGCGGTCGGGGAGGTGACTTCACATCGCATCAGGTTTCGTTTTCGTCCGCGGCTGTTCTGCGGCAGGGATTAGGGTCGAGTTCAAGGCCGTCGGTCGCGCTCTGGAGTGACTGGCGGATCAGTTTCCTGAAATTGAGACGGGTCGATGTCGGGTGACCGGTGACAGACGTCATATTGTCCAGTGACAGCGACCTTCTAATGGCGCCGAGTGATTCGATTGATCTCGATATGGTTGAGACTAATGAGCAAGGAGGAGAGTGTGCGAGGTTGATTCACTCAGGTCAGAATGAACGCTCTCTTGTCCTAATGGGTCCTGACTCCTGTGTGTGTGTGTGTGGGTGGGGTGGGGGGGGGGCTCAGCACATAATGACGCGCCTTCAGTAGTTGGTTCGAAAGTGTATCTAACATCATGGCGCATCATAACATTATTGTCTTAGCCTGGGTGGTTGTTTTGAGTTACACCAGAAGATTGCTGCTCATTTGCGGACGGTGCCATGGTTCGGACTGTAGGAGCTCATATGAGCCTGTGCGGTACTGGGAGCTGGACTAGGGGTACAGCACAGTATTTATTTCCTTACCGCTGCTCAAACATACCGCCATGTCTTAGACTCGGCGGCATTCACTGGCATATCGCCTTTGGTGGTCATGTGTTTGTAGCCACAGCGCTTGTGTATTTCGGTTTATAATCCGCTTATGGCGCTGTTCTACACCGCGGTATTTATGCATCCAGGGTTTATGAGAACTTACAGCACCTTGTTAGGGTGCTGTAAGTTATCATAAAGTGCACCGCCGCACTCTACCGCACCCTAGTGCGGTGGTGAGGGGTTATATATAATATATATACTAATATGTATATATATATATATATATATATATATATTATATATATATATATATTATATATATAATACTATATATATATAACAGGGGTCATTATGGCCCCTGTTTCGCTGCCGTCACGGTAGCCTCTCAGTGCAAACAAAAACACACACACACATACACGGCTCGTGTGTGTCGATCGGTGAATACGCAGCCTGGGTGTAACAACGTCCGTGACACTCGCAGTGGAGGAAAACAGAACGATTTGCGGTCAGCGCACTGGCTGACAACAGTTCAAGGGCACCGGCAGGAAAGATCGGGCCGTCGATTGTGAAACTATGCTGTTTTATGTCGTCGGATGCTTCCGGTCATGTTGGTGACGAATGACAAACTTGTGGCGCAAAGTAAAAGTGGAGTGGTAGCCGGGAAACAACATTCAAGTCACACGCGGTTACATTGAGTTATACCAGTGCATGGAGATCATGATAAGGCTTTGTCATGTTCGTGTGTTGATACATGAGGTGAATACTGTTAGTGGCAGCGTCTTCACACGTGAAGATTACCACGAAATCGAAATAAACATAACAAACCCGTCACCTCCTTGGGCTGGGCGCCATATAACTACTTTGTTGCGGCGCCCTAAAGCCCCAATCATCATCATCATCATCACCACCTTGGGCCGGCATGTTAATTATTTATATCATTGATTGTATTAATTTAGATGAGTCGCTGTAGGGGAGAGTGCCCTAATTGCGCCCGTGAGATAAATGCGCCCTCCCACGCTACAGAAATAATTACAAAGAAAAAGTACTAAGTGATGGCTAAAAAGGATGCCCATCTCTTTGCTCCTTCCTTTGCCGGTGGCAGCTCGTCGGAGTTAAAACTGCATGATCTGTCAGATAGAAATAATTGAAAAAGCTGAAGTTCTTAACGAAGATTTCGCAATATTTGCACCTATTAAATAAGGTTTTGAGATAACTTCTGTTTATCACTTTGTTGTTTTTTTCCAAGTTCGGGGGCAATTCTACTCCGTTTAGATGCCTCATGACTAAAACGTGGTTGAACTGTGGCGTAGGAGGCCAAGTTGATTCTGAAAAGTGCGTATTTTCAAATGCGCCCTGGGTAAAAGCGCCCCCGGGCGCATTTGGATGACGTAATAGACATGTGGTGCTGCATGATATAGATATAGGTAATTAATATGAGTTAATAATTAATATGAGTTACCGTTCGATATATTTTATACTGCAAAATTATTTAAGCCATTTTAAATCGAGCTCATAAACCTTAAGTTGACCACTAATAATTATCCTTTTAGCCATTCACTACCCATCCAGGCACGTAGCCAGGATTTCGTCCCAGGAAGGGGGCACCTCGAGAGGGTCCATTTCCGAGCGTTTGGAAGGCTCATTCCCGAGCGTTGAAAGGGTCCATTCCCGATCGTTGAAAGGGCCCAGTAGAACGGATGAAAAGGTCTGGTCCCTCTGTACTATAGTGAGGGGCCAATTTGGCATGTTCATGGGCGATTCTAACCGGTCTGGTCAAGGGCCTCTCCGACCTGCACAGGGGCTTTTGGTCTGGCTAGGGGCCTTCAAGTCCGTTCAGGGTCCCTTTCGACCTGGTAAGGAACTGTACTGGCTGCTTTTTCGCCCTACTGACATGCTCAGGGGTCCCTCAAACCTGTCCTTCGACCTGCCCAGGGGCCCTCTGTGCTTGCTAGGGGCCATTCGACGTGTTCAGGAGGCTCTAACCCGCTCAGGAGGCAGTTTGGCTTGTCCAGGGGGCCCTCTGACACACACGGGGCTCTTTAAACGTCCAAGGGGACCTCAGGTCATTTAGAGAGGGCCATGTTGGCCCTACAGGGCCTCGAAGTGCTCTGAAAACTTTGCCTATTAACTATGTTGCTAGGCAACAATCATAGGCGTTATTGCATAAACATCCTTATTTTTTCATTCCATAGAGAAGGCTTGCGTTTTACACGGGCGCATTTAAATTTAATTGCGCCATACTGTGGGCGCAATTATCGAACGTTTTCGATAATTGCGCCCTTTGCAACCTTTTCGAAAAAGGTTGTGTCTCGCAATATCGTACACAAAATGTGGCGTAAACAACATCAAAAATAGTAGGGAAAATGATCCAAGATGCTCTGTGAACTCACATAACTCTGAACTCTTTCGGTTTCGAGGAACAGCCGATTTCCCTTACTATGGCGCAATATGGGCACTCTCCCCTACTGAGAGGAGATAATGAATGGAATGACATCTCCATTAGAGTTGTTTGTTGAAGCGGAATGCAGCATGCGGAATCTGACCTGGATCAATGCCGCTGGGTCAATACTGTGAGCTAGAAATACCTCAAGACTGTCTCGAAATTATTCCGAACTTTTTAAATGTCTTCTTTGAACATGTCGAAGCCATTTCCAGCTCATTTCAGTCCGTCAGCGCCAGGCTAGAAGTTATGTTATAAATGTGGATCCGCACGTACAACATGATTGTGCCGATTTCGGTTCCGTGTTATGATAAAATCGTCTATGTTCGTTCACTGTTTTTCATCACTTTTGCCATAGCTCCTTTTGTGTATGCGCCTTTGTGTTTGTTTTCGCGTGGTTACGAAACGATTACCTGGCCTTTCGGCGCCATCTTTTGCACAACTATGGCGTAAGTCATGCCGTTGATGTAGTTCGGTAGTGCGTTTCCGACACGTTTGCAGCACGCGTCGAAGTAAATCTACCAGTCATGACGGCTTTGTCACGAAGCCGCTCCAAAGACAATATTTGTCTGTTCGTCTGGGGAGATACTTCATAAAGTCTAACCAAGAAACCTACGCACACTGAAAGGCACGCAGTTGCGCTTTTTACAAAGTCAAGCGTGGCAATCTTCATCAACAACATGCGAAAACATTAGATGTAAACGTGTTGTAGTGAAATTCACGCGTCTCCTCACTTCACATATAATTCCCTGCCCGTAGTTTTGCTGCCTCTGCTGTATGAAGCAGCCCTCTGAGGACCCGTTGAAGCGGCGTGCCGGCTGCGGTCTGCCGGACTTATCTGCCCTGCCCTCCGCCAGGCGTATCTGCCCACCACTGCACTGACGAGCGAGCTGCCATGTGCTCCGACAGCGCCGAGTCGAGAGCTGTGTTGATTTAGCCGAGAGCGCTGGCACCGAGCCAGGCGTCCGTCGAGCGGTGCGCGTCTGTTGTACTCTGTACTGTACCGCTTGCTCGGGAATTCCCGGACATGTGCTGTGTACGGCGGACGGTCTGGTATGTGGGCCATATGGAGCGTGGCGACTCTGCACTGACATGTCCTGCTCATAGCCAGGGGTAACGCCACCGGGGGGAGGGGCAGGAGGGGCAGTCGCCCTCTCCCCTGTTGTCGGGCAGGGGAAACATATATTTTTGCCCCTGTCATTTAAGGAGACCCCCATGCTTCAAAGAGGCCCATCTCGCTGGTCCCATCGCGGAGGTCACAGGGGCCCCTGGAAGCTAAAGGGGGTCCTAAGGACGGAGGTCAGAGGTCAGAGCAGAACCCACTCTGAAGGCCAGAGGAGGCGAGAGGAAGCCAGAGGGGAGGTCACAGGGAGACCTATGGAGGTCAGAGGTGGTGGCCCATGGAGGCCAGATCCTTTTAAGGTAAAAAAGGCCCCTAAAGGCCAGAGGGGGTCCCATGAAGGTCAGAGGTGTCCAGAAGTAGAATCGCTTCTCTGGAAGCCAGAGGGAGGTGAGAGGAGCCCTTTGGAGGTAAAAGACACATATTTATTTTTTAATAAATTTAGTCGGAATGTTTTGATGGGATGGATTTTTGAGAGCAGAACCCACGCTAAGTTAAGCTTGTTGTACAGACCCCACCATCTGATCACGCAATTCCTGTCACTGGCAGAATGTAGAGACGAAAGTTTAATGTCCCCTAACGAATGAGGACGGTCCGTCCGCCCGGCTCATTGGCTTTATCTAACCTTGAACGTGGCCGCTGCCACCGGCCGCAGGTCATCCCCGCCAGGAGCAAACAGCGAGCGCCGAAGCAGCTCGAACCCACCTTGCCAGGGCGAGTTAGATCGTAAGCCCAGCACTCTCCTGACTGAGCTACACGGGCGGACTACAAATGGAGGCCCCTCTCGAAAGGAGGCCCTATATTTTTTTACTTCCCCTCCCTGCCAAAAGTCCGTGGTGCCGCCTCTGCCCATATCTGTCCGGGTAGACAGGTCACGATAGCGGCGTCAGCGTGGGTGGCAGTCATGTGTTTCTGTTAAAACGTATGTCAGATGTGTGAAATCCATCATGATGTTTGTAAGAGATAAAGAGGAGACACAGGCAAGTTCCCTGGTGATAAACACCGTATCACCTTTATTGAGGCAGAACCGGTTATATGCAAACGTACAGTTCATTATTTACAGCTAGCTATAACGAAGCAGCGGCAGATGTTTGATCCTAACTGCTGGGCCTCTCGCTGGAGCGGGTATTGCGGGCCCTGCTTTTAAGACCTGAAATGCAGCGGTGTATCCTATGAACCGCCTTCTCGCCCCTGCACTCTGCAGGTGACCCTGTTCTTGAGCTGACGGGCCTGACCTCAGCTGGCGCCCAGCAGTGTCACCTGTCTGGGTCAGCCCCCCCCCCCACATCTGTCCTTGTCACGGCCCCTATTCCCGGCCCTTGTTCCTGTGCATGTCTCAGACTCGGTGCCTATCGCGTCTTGGTGTTTGTTCCTGTCCTTGGTCGAGGGCTTCCCCGGCCCGAACCTGTTGTGTGACTGCAAACATCTGCAGCGCTGTGCAGACACCGTCGTGGTTTTACACCCAGCAAGCCCTTCCACCTCTCCTTCCAAACACAAGACGTCGCCAGCCTGGCCCATTCTAACCACAGTCGCGTACTAGCAAACTGGTTGGGTCTCTGTGCGTCAGTGGGACGTCCTCTGTCTCAGTGGGATGCCTCCCAGCTGCCGGCAGCCAACGCTCGCCCGGACGGCTTTGTCAGAGGCCTCTGCCGTTGAGAGGAGCAGCCGATGCTCTCCGGGGTGCACCGCGGCAAAAACTCGGCTCGCTCCAGCGACCGCAGGTGCAGGCATTAGCGTGGCTGAGTGGTGCGGCTCTTCGGAACGCAGCGGAAGCGTTGCAGACATTCAAGCAGCAGTGGTGGGGCACGCGTGGACTGTAGCCGTAAGCTTGTTAAAAGCCTGGCTCTAAGCGTGGCTGTAAGCGTGGCTGTAAGCTGTAAGCGTTAAGCTGCGGACCCCATGTGGCGGAAGCCAGCGGCCGTGAGCACTGAGCGTTCGGGATATTCCGGGTTTATAGGAGATTCGAGGATGTGTGGTACTTAATGTTCGAGCTGAATGTTTATAAGGCGTCTAGGCGTGGGAAATTAGGAAGGGAGTGGACGTTGATGGGGGATTTTCGCACAACGGTAAAAGGCAGTTATTTTCTGGTAAATAACAGGGTCGTTGTGTGGTGCTAATGGACACCAGGTGTCTCTCAGAATCACCGAATACTTTTATTGTATCAGTTAGACGAAACGATGAAGTCTGTCTTGACCGTCAGAAAATGCAGCCTCACTAAAAACAACAACATCAAAATATATCACAGTCCCTCCTTCTGGGAACCTCGACTTCCGCAACTCTGCTCGTTATCGTGTATAGTGCCATGGGAAACGGCAACGTGTCGCCATCAACGTCTCGTTTCTGCAGGAGAAGGAGAAACACTCGGCTCGGCAGCCCGGTGGCAGATCTCGGCAATAAACAGAGCTGCTGGTGGTCGTAATGCCGCTGCAGTATTGCTGCAGACCGGGACACAGGGCGAGCGGAGGAGGTTCTGTTGCCACCGGCGCGGCGTCGACACCGGACCAGACGGACAACTCCGCCAGATTGGAGCGGCGAGGACGAATGGTGGCATTTCCCGTGTCTGCCGCAGTGACACGGGGCAGCAGACGGTGACACGGGACAGCAGACGGTGACACGGAACAGCAGACGGTGACACGGGTCAACAGACGGTGACACGGGACAGCAGACGGTGACACGGGACAGCAGACGGTGACACGGAACAGCAGACGGTGACACGGGTCAGCAGACGGTGACACGGGTCAGCATACGGTGACACGGGACAGCAGACGGTGACACGGAACAGAAGACGGTGACACAGGACAGCAGACGCACGTCGAATTATCTGATTGCATGGGCGTCGGAAGCGGGCGTCCCCCTAACTTTTCCGGATTGTAGGTAGCAGTAGCACACATAGCATTAGCTTTTTTATTTTAGCACTACTGTTTTAGCATTAGAGACTCTATTTTAGGACGTTGGATTTAAAGAATTGACTTCAGAATGCCTCTCTCCCCAACTTTCAGAAAGTGGCGACGCCCTTGCCTGTTTGCTTATTCTTTCTTGCTTGGGAGACATTGTCAGACGTACTCGCAGTTGCTGGCAGTGATCAGTTGTGAAGGTTTACAAGCAGTTTTACACATGTATGCCGCGTAAATTGTGAAAATAATATTCCGTAAATGTACTTTCTTATATTGTTGTCACCCTTACAGGTAACACTAGGTAATTAACTCGTTAATCCTTTCAATTGAGTGCAATATAGCAATTAGCAAGCATATAACATCGTTTCTAAAAGGCAAAAAAAAAATAGCAGTAAATATTTCAGACCCGGGCTATTACATAACATAGCTTCTAGAATTATCTGTTCAAAAGAAGGCACGTCATAACACATCTGCTTTATGACTGGGCTTGTTCTGAAAAATACGGTCTTCTTTGTTGCTCTGCAATTTCTATGCTTACATTTTGTGGTCTGTACTTGTGCAATGTGCATACGATCCTCCTAACACATGCATATACGCAGGGGCGTACAGCCAGGGGGCAGAGGGGCACGTGCCCCCATCGGGCCGACTTTTACACTAACAAATATCGGCGACGTCCCTGTTAACGACTTTTTTAAGGGCCCTGCAAAATATAGTGGCCTAAATCCGGGGATATATTTTTCACGTATTTTTTTCTTCGGTGGAGCCTTTTGCCGAGGGGGCCCCTGGGGATGCCGTGCCCCCTGTCAGAGGTCTGGCTGCGCCTCTGCATATACGTCTGGTGGACAAGTCCACGATGTCCGTCTTTCGAAACTTCTGTCCAGTCCTCGCGTGCGGAATGTATGCGCTGCATCGTAAACACGAGGCTACGATGCTGCAGGATTTCGGGGAGAGGGCGGGGGAGAGGGCGTGCTGCGCAATTACCCGGCAAGCTTCGCAAGCTGTCATAACTGTAATCCATTAACACGCAGGGCTGTCATTTACCGCTGCACTTGGTTGACAAGTCACTAAACGCACACGCAGTGCACTTGAACGCACCGTGACCACGTAATTCTGATTTTGGCCAGCATCCCCGGGTCAGAGGAGGCATGGAACCGACCTGTGAACTAGACGGGACGGACCAAACCAGACCGGATCAGATTGGACCAGGCCATCTCTGGGACGGGACCGAACCGGGTCAACCCTGTGACTTAACTGCAGTCCGTACCACCGCTGTGGCTTTACCAGCCCGTATCATCGATGGGGCTGTACCAGCCAGGACCGTGCCTGGGGCCGTCTCCCAGCTGACAGTCTGTGAGTGTACCTGTTGACCAGCGGTGGCCAGCGAGCTATGTCCCTACACCACACCAGCGTCCGTCTCCGCTTCACCGGGACTCTCTACAGAATATGGCACATGGACCGTTCCCTGAGCCTCTCAGCCACCGCCCACACGGCGACGGCTGACGGACAGCACCACAGGCCGCCCACCACCACCGATCACATGGACAGTACCGCAGGCCACACACCACCACCGCCAGCCGACGCCCGACATTTGATTTACTCTCCCCTGATCATTGGTTTCCACTTCGGTGGATTCGATGGAGATCACGATTAAATCCACGCGAGATGAACTCACGTCGCCAGATGTGTCTGTGATAGACTGTAGTGTATCCACGCTGCGGATTGATGGTCCAGCGCGGGATTTTCTGTGCGGATTGTGTCGCATCGGCGCCGGATTGTGTCCCACCCACGGTGCGATTGTGTCGCACCGGCGCTCAATTGTGTCACACCCACGCCGGATTGTGTCCCACCCGCGCTGGATTGTGTCCCACCGGCGCTGGATTGTGTCCCACCGGCGCCGGACTGTGTCCCACTCGCTCTGTATTGTGCTGAACTGTCTCTGCAGATTGACAGCACGTGCTGGCCAGTGGGCGGTATTTACCTGTTTGGCAGGGCCTAACGGACTAGCGTGTCGGCCTGAGACACACAGAGTCGGGTCGGTGTCCGCACAGCGTCCCGGATGACTGGGCAGGGCGCTCGCCATATGGTGCTCTATTTCGCCGGCCACGCCCGCGACACCTGGCGGCGCTCGGCGGCAGCGGCGGCCGGGTGCTGGTCTGGTCTGGTCTGGTCTGGTCTGGTCTGGTCTGGTCTGGTCTGCGTCTGGTCTGGTCTGGTCTGGTCTGGTCTGCGTCTGGTGCAGTGTTGATTGTCCCCCCGTGGTCCTCATGTGGGTCGTATGTAGTTCGTATACGGTCCACTTGTGGTCTGTCTGTGGTCTGCCTGTGGTCTGTCTGTGGTCTGTTTGTGTTCTGTCTGTGGTCTGTCTGTGGTCTGTCTGTGGTCTGTCTGTGGTTTGCCTTTGGTCCGTTAGTGGTCCGTCAGTGATCCGGGCGTCTGACAGCGGATCGGCTGTGGTTGGCCTGTGGTTTGGCTATGGTCCGTTTGTAGTCCGTTTGTGGTCCGTTTGTGGTCCCGGTGTGTTTCGCCGAGCTGCTCTGATTAATGCGATTTATGGTTAAATCGACTCTATTTTTTCCTAATGATGTTCGATGGAACTTGTCACGCAAAATAATGAATCGTTGCGTACCTTTGAGTATTATGTCGTCCGGTCTGGCTGTTATCGTCTTTGTTCGAGCTTGACTTTGCAATGAATCATGAGGAATTATTGCGAGGAATTTAGTGCGTCTTTCCTCTTCAGGTGTCTGAAATTTTTGGTCTATACCAGCCGAAAAGAGGATTACGCGGTGGCCACAAATGTCGCGAAAAATGTCGCATGCAACACTTATGATAGCGTGAGGCTTTTAGTGCTCGTCATTCCCGAAAAGGCATTATGTTTCGCGATAAATATTAGTTCACTTCTTTCACTGCCGCATAACACAAACACAATGCAAAAGCTATACAGTAAGAAGACATTCTTAGACAGTCACCAAGCGCTCTTCCTTAAAACGTCATTCTTCTTGTGCTACGCTACGCCGACAAAAGTCTGGTGATTACCATCGGTGATGTCGATCCCCCCCCCTCCCCCACGCCCCACCCTTGCCGTGCGCCGCCGCCGCCGCCGCCGCCGGTACTTCCTTATATGGCACGAGGCCTAACCACAGCTGTCACCCGAGGAGCCACGAACGGCGAGCGCTTGCGACAACGGCAGTCTAAGTGTCGTGCTCCTCAGGGGTGACAGAGCCGGCGGGCTGTGGTTTGATCGCCAGGTGTGCTTTGGACCTCGCCGGTAATCGCCGCCGCAGTAAGTAAAAATATACTCAGATAACAAATGTCAAAAATATACTGTGACGAAACGATTCGCAGTGCGATTGTGGGCATGGTGTTCATGTCAGTACCTACTTAGTGCTTATGGCTGAGGTTCCTTTTCAATGGAAAGCTGAATTGCAAGGAAGAGATGTTTCACAATCGTTGGAGGCAACCTTTGCATTCACGCAATATTAACTTTGGTCTTTGACTCGCCCTTTACTCGTAGTGGAGCAACGCCCATCCATAGTTTGTCACCGCCTTGGCGTGAATATAAGACGTAGATGTGATGTGGCCTGACGTAGCCGTGACGTAGCTATGACGCAGTTAATGGAGCCGAGAGCGGTGCAGTAGGACGTGACGCTGTGTGCCGTGACGTGTTGATGTGCTGTTGATGTGGTGTTGATGTGCTGTTGATGTGATGCGGAGTGCGGCCTCATCTCACTTCTCACCTCTGTGACGCGCGGGGTCGCACCGTGCACTCAGAGATGGGATGTCATGCGCCTGAGCTATCAATGATCAATGATCAATGCGCCTGAGCTATCAATGTCATATGTTCCGGTATCGTTTCCCGTCCCGTCCTATTTCGCCCCATCCCTTCCCGTCCCGGCCGTCCGGTCCGTCCGGGTCCCGTCCCTTTCCATCCCGTCCCGTCCCGTCCCGTCCCGTCCCGTCCCGTCCCGTCCCGTCCCGTCCCGTCCCGTCCCTTGCCGTCCCGCTCCGTCCCGTTCTGTCCGGGTCCCGTCTCGCCCCAGTCCGTCCCCCGTCCCGTCTCCTTCCCTTCCCCTCCATTCCCATCCCGTCCCGTCTCCTTCCATCCCCGTCCCGTCTCCTTCCCTCCCTTTCCCCTCCACTCCCGTCCCGTCCTCTGGGTGGTATAGCGTGCGGTCTGTTGCAGACGTTGGTGTCAGTCAGCAGCTGGTGCTCACCGCTAAATCAAGCCGGCGGCGGAGTGTGGTGCCATGGTGCCATGTGGTACCATGCTGCAGCTGCAGCTGGCTGAGGGGTCGATACAGACCGAATGCATCGGCGGGGGCTCCTCGGGGTTCACACTCGACCGCTGCCTGCCGGCTTCCCGCCCCGAAACAGTTGTGGGTGATTTGTGGCTCGTTTGCGTCGAGGCTTGTTGGATATCGGTGTAATGCTTCGATCGGAAGCGGTGCTGCAGACTGCTGTCAAACTTGTGGCATGTGCGTCTGGTAGGTCGTCGGCAGTTAAAATAATTGCGTGGAGTTGTCCAGGTTTGCGCATTCTTGTTGTGTACTCAACTAATTTGAACCGATGGACATGTATATTTTTCATATCTTACAGTTGCTGCACCCATAGACCCCAACTTCCCATTTTGCATATCTTATTTTATTTGTAAGCGCTTGTATAACATCCGAGGTGTTTCTGCAGAAGCCAAGCACTGTGAGTTTCTCGCCCACAATCTGATTTATCGGCTGTATCTGTGTCAGAGATCTTCGAAATCTAGTTGTCTGTGGGCGTGCATTGTTGACTTTTCTACATCGCTCGCCGGAACATTTCTCAAAATATAACCAGCTAATTGATCTTCTTTTTGTTCGGGTTAGATATTTTAGGAATTGGCTTGAGCCACAGTGGGAATGGAATGGTTGGTTAGCATTGTTGTCACCCTGATTCCACTCTTCAGTGATTACGAGCGAGCGCGAAGCGCGGAGCGAGTCCTCATTGACTATCGGATTTTTCTTCACCATATAAGCGGGCCGACCCGGCCCGGCCCGGCCCGCCAGACCGCGACGCTGGTCAGAAGCTTATATCTTTTTAATCCCGCATCCGATTGACAAGCGGTTTTTTCGCCATCTGATAGCCCATTCAATGACATTATGATTATGAACATGTTTTTATCATGTGATTGGCAGCACGGGCGCGTGACACGTGCGCCGCGTCAGGGGTGTCAGTAAGATTATCCTGCTGTAGCTGAAGAAACGGCTGGACCTATAAAGCTAAAATTTGATGTGAGGCTGGAGACCACACCACTGGCAATGTTGCACAGGTCGAACTCTGGTCACACTGCACGTGCGCACCGTGCACCCCTGTTCCGTCCACGGAAAATTACATGCAAGAACATCGTTGCAATTACCGGAACCTATATCTCGGCAACCAAAAAGTCGTAAAGGACACGGGTCAAACACAGACGCGTAGAGAAACGAATCCGCCCGGCGTATGCACTATGTGGTCGATTCAGCGGCGCGTGGAACGTTGCCAAGTTACTGGTATATAAGCGCAAAATCATAGTTTTATGAGTCTTCACAATTTTAAATCAGTGCTCAGCACCTATGGGACTGAAGCGATTGGAAACAAACACCAATCTGTAGACCAATGTACCGTCTCTAAATGCATGCCAAAAATTGAGGTTTTAATGCAGTATTTCTGTTGTTAAAATCGTCTGTAATATATTTTATTGGACGATTCGTATAAAACATCCTTCAGTTACACCACCGTAGCTTCAAAACCCAAAGGGTTGCTAGGACGAGAAAATGATGCAGCTGTAAAGCGCAATCAAATCCATCTAAATACCCACCCAAAAATGAATTTTGCCGTACAACATGGAAAGGTTTATAATTGCAAATTAAAAATAACGCTGCAAAACCTATTTAGTTCAAAGTATCGATTTAGATTCGGATATATTTGCGACGGCCAAAACAAACACATATAGCGAAAAATTAATTAAAAAGCATCTTTGCACAAGACCACCTCCGTTGGACGGGTGATAAATTGACGCGGATATTTATTTCGACCTCGCTCGTCCTTCGCCGTTTAAGTGCGTTCTTATGGTTTATTGGATAGGCCTTTCGGGCATGCAATGCTCGATAAAAGTAGTATATGGCATGGAAACCTTTAAAACCGTGATGTAAAGAAGCGTTCGATGATTTATATAGGGATTTGTATCTTCTCACCTAAAAACGAGTTTATTGCTTATGGGCGCAAAATAACCAAGCAGTTGTTGCGCCCTAAAACCCCAATCAACAAACAAAAAACGAGTTTATTGCTGAATGAAAAATAACATGTCATCGTCGACCAAAGGCTCAAGTATTTATTGTGTCATCCTCACAGTTAAAGCAGTAAAACAAAAATACCATTGACATATGAATCTAGGTGTTTACCGATATCGGACCTTTTTGAATGGTGCACTTTATATTTACCGATTTATTGGTAGCGTATATTCGCCACTTTTTGGCTGGTGCTTTATAGACCCCATTTGAGCCTCTTAGAAGCCGTAAGTATTACTTGTATCGGCCGCCTGGCAACATCTTTAATTCCACCGTGATCCCCTGCGATTCCAATATCCACGGCACCCCGTGACAACTCGTTTTACTAGAATTATTGCAGATCGAAAAATCCATACCGATGTGGTTTGGACTTCACATCGCCGCGGCCGCCGCGGCCGTTTTTCGCGCTGCGGAGCCATTTGTTCGCGCCCTGTCAGCGCCGGCGCCGCGCGCGCTGTCGGTGCTGCGCTCGCCTCAGACGCTTTGTGTCGGAGTATCTGGCACGGCGCCGGCGCTGGGCACGCTGTCGGTGTCTGTGACACGTGCGCCGTGTCACGCGGCTGTTAGTCTGCCCGTCTGAGTCAGTCTGTCTCCCGTTATCTGGCGGGGTTCCGTATGCGTGCAGGACGCTGTTCCGGCTACTTTGTCCTCTCCGCGTGTGTGAGTGTGAGGTGGTGGCCGTCTCGGCTGCGGTTTGTCGTTGTGACTGGGACGCGGTCAGACGGGCGGTGGTTCTCTCTGTGTGCAGTGGCGCTTTATTCCAGCTGCGGTGTGTCGCTGTGGCACGTCTGTCCTGTGTTGCGGGGCAGCGGTCAGGCGGGGGCTTTGAAGGGCGGCCCGGTCTTGTCGTGCCCTCGGTGTGAGTCAGGTAGTGCCTTGTCTCAGCTACGCTGTGTCCGTGTGGCTGAGAGCCGCCTGCGACGTGTCAGTGTTCCCTGTGACAGTACTGTACCAGCCCGTACCATCTGCTGCTGCTGAGACTGCAGAAGCAGTCGGTCAGGCGGTGAAGGGCTGCCCCGGGTCGTCACTGGTCATTGATCGCACCCTGTGTCGTCAGAAGCCCCGCAGTGGGTCGCTGACGGTCCGCCGTGACCCGCACGGTAACACTGAACGGGTACAGACGCAGAGCGGTATACCTACATCAGCAGAGACTTCGACTCAGCTCTGTATCATCAGGAGTATATTTAGTACAGTATCAGCACAGGCATATGTCAATTCAGTTCGGTGCCACACTGTGCCGATACCGCTCCACCTGTTCTTTGACGTATATTGCCTATAAACAATGAAACCACTCAGGGTTCAGATAAACCACTTCTGAACTTTTAGTTCTTCGAACTCCCTTCTCTCTTGCCCAAGTCGTTGCTTACCTAAGAGTTGACGGCAGGAAATGGTTGCAGAGACATCGAACCCCAGTTATCCGCAGAGGGCAGAGGTCACTGTGTTTGAAAATGTACAGCGCGGCGGAGGTGATGTGATCGATTAACTCACCTCACTTCCGCCGGGCCGCTGCTCGTCTGTTACATGTGCTATCAGTCAGGACAGGAAGCAGGCACGACGGTGAAAAACCGACCGAAAACAGGCTTCACAGCTGCGGGAAGTCTTGGATTTATTCGAAAATATAGGTACACTTTGCATTTGAATCAAGTGAAAGCTTGGGAGGATCGCAGCTCCGATAGCTATTCATCGATAAAGACATCGATTATGTGTGCTATTATTCACAGTATGAACTCATACGCTTCTGCTATTGCGTAGCAAGTTTTTTGCCTTTCTTTCTTTTCGTAGTGGCAGAACACGGGAAGCGTGATTCATGCTGTTTGCTTCGACAAGTTTTCGGACAGGCTCCTGCGGATGATTGGTACATATATTAGCACTTAGCATGTACCGCGGACGCGTCCGGTCCTACTGCTGAATTTCAGAGAATGCATCGACGCTTCGTCTGCAAAGCGGTGGCTTTGTGAGTCATTGGTCTGCATATGAAATCAGCCAGGGTTTTCTCAGGAGCAGCACGGCTATTCCATTATTTCAATGCCCGCTTAAGCGGGCAATAAGTGTTGCACATTACCAAAGCGGTCATAAACATTTTTCGCGTGGTGGGTGGTGCGATATGGGATTTGTTGATGAACAGAAGCACTCAGACATATGCAGTGTGGCTCGCTCATTAATTTGTCAGCTCTGCGACTGCAATTTATACAAAATTATATATGTGATGAATATATGTGTTGCGATTTGAGTAGGTTTGCATTGTTTACCTGCTTAAAGACAGCATTTACAATCTTGAACAGCATTTACATTTGCATTGAATTAATCATGGAAAAGTTAAGGCTTTTGAATAAATTTGTATTATTTCTCTGACGCAGGTTATTTGTTATACTCCAGCAAAATGAGAATGTAGCGGACACAAATGTTTCTTACGTTTTTTTTTTTTTTTCTCAAACTGGGCGCACTAAGCTCTGCTTCGCCAGATCGCTACGAAATTTAACAGTTAATGTTTCTAATAATCTGTGCTAAGTGCTATCCACTAGTCAGATTTGAAGGTGTTGACATTAATATTGGTTCGGAAGGAACCAGCAGTGACCAACGACAGCCCCTTTTTAAACATAGGAAAAGGCATATAGTCCTTTGCAATTATTGTTTCCTTGTTTCTCGTCATGTTTCCGAGAAAGGCAATACAAAACACGCGGATGACACAGTTATCGTTTCAGTTTTGTCACGCGCGGGACATGACCATAAATCAAATTCGTCGGGAGACATCCGGAATATTTCACACGCTGAGGTGTCTCTACATTATGTCACGTTTGATGGCCGAGTGTAAGTGACAGTTACTCTTTCTGATGTCTTGTCTCGATGGAGCCATCGTAGATTTCGGTGGAGCCAGCGTAAGAGTACAGTGGAATGGACCTTGACGTCGGCTGACGGCGAAAGTGATCCGCGGTTTCCGCGAACGCCGTCTTCGCTGAACTGCTTAACATACCAGCTGCAAGGGCGGATTCAGGATTTTTAGAGGGGGCCCGCAGGCCAATTTAGGGGCGTCTTCCAACAATGCAGGGGCGCTAAAGAGGTACTGAGTGGTCTGAGGGGTGATGTGAGCAAATTGTATCGCAGAGAAGAATAGTCGCCAGTCCAGGCATGTGCGATGCGTATTGTGATAAGGTCGTTTATATCATTAGAACTCAAGCACTCAACTGATAGTGGTGGCAAGATAAAAATGGCGGGCTTTCTGGTAATGAGTGCGTGCACGTGCAGTGCACTGCATCGTTCAAGTCGGATGAATTATGTCAAATGCCATTGCTTATTGAAAAGACCATTTCACTACGACACTGTCAAATCGCTTTTTATTATTCGTATTTGTTAGCAGTTTGAATCAATATCAATGGGCCAAAACATCCTGCCACCTGAGAGCGGGAGTGGGTCTCAAATATTGATGATGTACGTCTTCCTCTGACTTATCGGAATGCATCTCGTCTTCGTTGTGTGCGATACCATTCCGCGCATGCGAGCGCTGTGTCGTTTTTTCCCCGAAATGAAAAAATGATATTCCGGTTTCGCCGTATCGTTCATATATCGTCCATGGACCCAGCATTAAAGAGTGAGGATTACGGCATGTTATTCTGATAAGGTGCAGACTTACAGCGACCTAGCGTAGAAAGTGTTCTGATAAGGTGCAGACTTACACCGACCCAGCGTAGAAAGTGTACTGCTATCAAGCGTTGCCGCGGACAAATAACCCAAAACTGGTTTCCGACCAATCCTGTCCTGGCTTGCAGCTCATTATTTGCAACATTTTTGGACCAAACATGACACATTTCAAGTGATGGGCACATAACCGGTCAGCTATGTCTTTTGTTCCACTACACCTACAGAGTGGGACATACAGAGCATACACAGCATCAAGGTCATGCGAGCACCCACACACTACACCGCGGCACTGGCTTCGCTGACGTCACGTCGCTCGCGCTGTACCTGGTACAATAGCGAAGCTGGCTCTCGCCCTCGTCCAGCCGGCCGGTGGCTTTTTGTGACCGTGACCTTCTGCACCGATGCGCCTCCAAACAGTCGGTGCGGCGTGGTTGCCGCCGGCGACTGACCAGCGCGCTGTGACCAGCGCTGGCCCCGCGCTGGTCAGCGCTGGTCGCGCGCTGGTCAGCGCTGGCCGCGCGCTAGTCAGCCTGTTTATCGGGCTTACGTCGCGGAAGCTGGCTGGCTCTACGCTGATCGTGTGCTGCCAAGCCCGGCTTATGCTGCGGCGATCCAGGTGGATTATTAGTGTTTGCCTGTTACTCGGGAGGCACAATGTAGGGGGATTCCGGGCTTTGTTACGGCTTATCCCCTGCTGCGTAGTATGAGTGCGCCCAAGCTAGCCCGCGTCAATATTTGTGCCCGTACGTTTTCCATACGTATTCATCAAACCACTGCCAAATTGGACGGTAATCTACATTAATCCAAGGCTGCCACGGCGAGGTCGTGGTAGCAGTTACTCGTGTGTGCTTTACCTGATAATTTGACTTATCCGGTGCTGGGCTGCTAACCAAAGGTCGGGCTTTCTTCTCACGCCCTCAGCCTGTCGTGACGTGACGTGTGGCGGGTTCGTCAACCCTCCTCAGGTACTGCCGCAGTGGGAGATAATCGCGCCTCTATGGTCTCCCCACCGTCTCTCTATCTGATCTTCGCGGTAGCGACTTTTGCCGAAATGAGTCATAGCACAGCTGGCCGCCTCTCATGGTAGATAACTCTCAGGATTGGTTGTCAGAAATCAATGTTTGCGGAATGTGTTCGTCGAGCTCCGATCTCGAATGCAGGTGGAAGGATTGTTGTCAGACGACAGATAGCCGTTGGACATTCTGAATAGACTAAATGCAAAGCACCCTTCCTGATGCATCTCTAGGATGAGGTGAAGGCCGTGTCAAAGCCGCAGTTCGACATAAAAACTCAGCAAAACAGGTTTTTGCGTCGCGCGAGTTATCCAGGCAACGCATACGAGTAGTTCTATCAGGCAACTTCTTCAGCATACCAGTAAAAGCTGTTACAAACTTTCCAAAAGTCCTGCACCACCCTCCCTGACTCAAGGTAAACGATTCTTTCCTTGTATTGATTATTCCGGTAGCCGCCTTGTCTCTCTGTCAATCTATACCTAATCAGGTTCCGCTGTTCCATCAGCGAAAACAATCATTTCCAAGAAACCCCAGAGCCCGCTCACGTATACACCCCCTGTCCGCGCCCCGCCGCCGAATGATAAACAACCACACAATTAGTACGCCTTCGTCTTGGTCGACCGCGAGCCAGCAGGCCGGTCACAATGCAGGTCAAGGTCACAGACAGCCTGCCGTACGTCCCTGGCACGCGGGGATAAACAGATCTATCGACCTCCCCCCCCCCGTCCGTCGGGACCGGACCGGCCGGGGCAACAAAGCCGCATGGGTGCTCTCGGTACACATGCCAGCCGCCGGGAAGGACGACCGGCCGCCGCCGGTACACGGAGATGTCGCCCCTGTTGTCGTCTGGCGGGCCGGTGTGCTGCACATTAGGAATGCAGGGCGGCTATGTAAACACGGCTGTTATGAAGATGAAGGATCTGTTGGCCTCTCTGACAGGGGATGTAAAAACTGTGCGAATAGTTTGCTTATGAGACGAACGGGTTGAATCTTATTCGAGCACTGGTGATAGTGCAGTCACGTGTTTTACGGCTGAACTGGGACAGACGTGCGTAGGGGATTCTGCGGGAACTTGTATAACCCAGGAGAGACCCTGCTCTGTCCTCTGGAAGCCCTCTCGAGCTGGGGGCTGTATAAAGCCCTCGAAGGGCTCTGCACCAAGCGGCGGAATCCAGAAGGGGGGGGGGGGGGGGGGCGGGAATTTGGTGGCAAAATTCAATAAGTTCTCGCACAAATTCTGAAAACTTATCGGGTTTTGCTTGCTTATGCATCGGTAGCTAATTTAAAGCAAACTTATCTTTGTAAAAGTTGCTTAGATTTCCTTTTGTATCATGAAATGTCATTTTTTGCCAATTTCGGACAGCTTGGGGGGGGGCAATTGCCCATTTGGTCCAACCGTAGATCCGCCACTGCTCTGCGCTGACTGCCCTGTACCGTCTGATATCTGGACTTTAGAGCTGCTGTAACTGCTCACGTATCGTATGGTCACCTTCGTCAAACAACTGTCAATTATTTGGGACCCCTTAATTTTCGGCTCTTCTAACAGGTTCATATGTTGCCAACGTCACTTTTGAAAAAAAGAGGTGATTGTTCTCCAAATTTAGCCTTGGAGCTTCCAACGTTTACGAAAAATGAATTAAACAATGACGGGCAAAGTTGATAGTAATCCAAAGATTTAATCTGATTAGATTTAGGTATTCTTACTACTACTTTCGCCTAGGCTAATATTAATTCGGCGAGCTGTCAAAACAAACCAGTTGAGCGATTTGTCAACTGGCTTATTCATGGACCGCTTCCACTTAATGGTGAAGGCCACCAAGCTCTGAAAAGAAACGTGCAACGTTCGCCATCTAACTGTCTCCTAGCTTTGCTGTTAAAAATATCGCTGCAAATATTTTCATTCTTGTATATAAGAACACATAATCGATTATCGAAAGTTGTATACGTCCAGCATTGCTCTAAAAAAGTATGCCGGTGTACCGGAATTTCAGTAATTATGGAAGTGGATGGATGGTAGATAAGCACTTATCACGGTCCACGCAACAAACAGGACTCCGATCAGAGAAACGCATCCATTCAATAATTCGAACTTTTTAAAAATGAAGGGCAAAATCAAACACACACTGACGGATAAACGTGCACAAATATTTAACTCACAAACGAATTTAGTACCTTAACTCGTGCGTTGGTCAACCAAAAGCATTAAGGAAGCGTACTCCTGTGTAATGCTCCATGTCATGTTACGGTACAGTGCGCGTGTAAGGAATGTGTCCATGCAGCTCCGTTCCAGCGCGTCCGTGCTGCATGGCGCGTGCCGGTCCGGTCAGCCGCACCCTTTGTAGTAGCCGCCAGCAGCCCACACACGTTCAGACATACATAATACGTCAGTCGGTGCAGCCAGAGGCAATCTGCTATACGCTGCCGGCTGCTGGAATGTGCCTGTACTGTAATCGAGTCTGTATACTGCGGCTGACAACTGCAGGCTGGCCTGCCGCACTGGATGAGGTTCCCGCACGGGATACGACCAGAGGCCGTTCTTATAAAAAAATCGAGCCACTGCACCGTTCGATTTTTTTCTCTCAGATGCTTAGCCATTTTCCACTATTAGCAAGTCGTTATTATCAACAAAATTAGTTGAAAACGACAGCATGCTTGCTTAGTATTATTGACTATTGAGTTTCTTGGTTTTATTTTCGAGACATTGATCAGTAGCTCGCAGATCAGAGCCTATGATCTAAAAAAAATCGAGCCGTAGCTCGATTTTTCATAAGAACGGTCTCTGGTCATGGTTCGTGGCAGGGTGTGGGTGTTCGCATGATGCGTGAAATGGTTGCGTGGGTTTCGGGGATGGCTGGCTTCAATGTTTTTGTGTGGGTAGAGGAGAGATGTTTGATCTGTTTGCGTTGCAGTCAATGTGTCAGCGTGAAGCTGTTCATGCGATTTGTTGCCTTCAGCTGGCCCTTAAAAACAGAATGTCTGTCAGGTGAATGTGCACAATGTGTAGTGCCTTCCATGACCGCATACTCTAAAGTTCGCTCACTTTTGTACAGGCGTTACCTATAACCAAGAGACTAACCATACTGTCTTTTCTCCCCAGGTATTGGCGTTGTGATGCTCCTCTGATCGGGACACCTCGCACCTCTCCGAGCCGCCTGTCCCGCTCCGGTGGCCCTCCGAGCTGCCCCCGGGGCACGGGCCGTGACCTCTGACCCCGGTCCGACTCCGCCGCACTCACGCACGACATGGCCGGGTCGGATCATGAAGGTCAGTCATGGCGGCGTACACTCTCATCCCGTGTCAGTTCAGGAAGCGATACGGTTCCCAAACGCTCTCCTAGGCGCGTTGATAGAGGGTGGAGTCAGGCTGAGTGCCCTCCCGTGGGCCACGGGGTCTTGTGGGCAGAGAGGCAAAGTCAACATTCTGATGTTGGCAGACCGTTCTGGCCTTGATACGAGAGAGGCGTGCTGGGTGAAATGGGCGTCCGATGTTTTCTCTAACAAATGGTCCTCTTTGCGGTGTTGTTAGACTTTGATGAATACATGCCCTTAGGCCGACCCGAGATGTTAAAATATAAGTTTATGGTTCTTCTATGCTGCGATGCTGAGCCTGCTAAAAGGATTTGCCTGTCCCAATCTGATGATATTGTCCGATTGGACCTTGTTTATACATATTGTATTGTAATTGTATTCTTCAATGATTGTCGTTGCAGATGGCCTGAGCCGCCTGAGCTAAAAATATGTGGAGGCTCTCTCAAAACCGCAGGGGACACTATTGTGGTTTGATTATGGCAAGGCTATGAGTTTGGGTGGCGGGCGGAGATTACGATTTGTGTTATTTATTTTCTGCTTTGGTACTTTTGTACTGCTGATCTCATTCTGACTGTGATCACCACGGGCTGGGTAAGTCCATTGACGTTTCCATCATGGGCTTGTTGGACACATCATTCAGTGATATTTCGTTGGATCTCAGGCTGGCTGGCTGGTGTGATATGCTGACTGATTACTTATTCAACTGATTTAATCGATTGCAACCGTTCAATCCAAATTCATTGTTTCTAAAAGGTATCAATACGCCATCATATTTTTTATTTATAAATCGTGATTGAATCGAAACCCGCAAGGAACCAAGGCTAATTGCAGACTTGTAACTGACTCAGAGTTGAGTCATGAATCGACTCATGAGTCAGACATTTTTGGATGAGTCATGAGTTGAGTCGACTCAATTTTTAAAGGCGGGACTTAAGTCAAGAGTCAGTCGATTCAATCTAATTGAAACAGAACATGAGTCAAGAGATGAGTCAGTTCTTCGGTTATGAGTCAGACTTATAAACCGACTTAAACATGAGTCGACTTAAACAAATGTGAGTCAAATGCAATAGGGACACAGCTAAGGGGGCATTAGGGTCACGCCCTTGACCTGAGCAAACCAATTTACATTAGAAAGAATGCAATTTTTCTGACACCCGACCCTCCCCCTCCCCCCTCCACGGTCAACATCAAGTAATAATGAAACTTGTGATGAGTCAAACTAAGTCGACTCAAATGTATTTTTGAGTTGAGTCGAATCAATTTGTTAAAACTTCACTTGAGTCGATAGTCGAGTCGATTTATTTTGTATACACAGATCTTGAGTCAAGAGCGAGACGAATATTTTTTAACAGAACTTGAGTCAAGAGTCGAGTCAGTTTTTCGGCTGTTGAGTCAGACTTGAGTCCACTCAAACAAATGTGAGTTGGTATAAGTCTGGCTTATTGAATCCAAAGATTTAACGATTTAAGTGCACATGGTAAATATTGCAAAAACAATTCACTCCCAGTGGCTACATTCATTTTTTACTGAAATATTATTGAGCTGTAACAATGTTATATTGATCATGTTTATGTATGGTTCCATTTTTATTTATTTGACATAAATTCGACGGTTATGTTTACTTGTTAAATCAATCGTGAATCGATTAATATATATATATATATATATATATATATATATATAGTATATATTTTAATAGGAATAATCGAATTCTCAAAAAATTATATTCCACGAATTGAGGCAGCGATTTAACCCCCTATTCCCTGCAGGGGGCAGAATTGTTGCACCCCGGTAGTTTTTCGCATGCCGCTTCTTAAATAGTTAGACCTAGCCGTATTTTGAGACTGTTTTGAGATTTCCTTTTAATTGAAATTACGCATGTGGTGTCAAAATTTCGAAAAAAATCTGCTACAGCAGAGGGGCGGCTCCAGGGCCCAGGCTTGCCATGTTTTTTGGCAGGGCATTACGAATTGCGTTTGTGCCGGCGCAGTACTTCCTTTGTAGTTTTTGCGTGGTGCAATAAGGTGCGTTCAGAAAGCTTATGTCCTGCTATATACAGGGTTGTTCACAAAACACTGACAACATTTGAAAACGATTTGTGGCAATCTAGAGGCATTAAACGTTATCGATGCATATGCCAAAATTGAAAAGCTCGTGAAATGGAAATTTTGGCCAGGTTTGGTGATTTTAATCAGCAACAAGGGGGCCTTCATAACAAGGAAAAAGTTAAATCGTTTCGAATTTTCACTTGACGGCTGAGTCTGTCAATGCAAGACCAAAGAAATTTTCCGAAGCCATTTTAAGGCAAGGAGGCTTCCAGCCCGAACACAACTTGGAGCTTAACGAAGAAGTTTCTCCCTAAAGGGACTGAAAACATTGAAGTGCATTGAAGTGCAAATTGAAAATGGTGGCGCCGTCAGCTGCTCGGGCATCATCGGCCCTTCTGGTTCGAGGACCACGCCGGTCGCCACGCAGCAGTGGAATGCAGAATATACCGTGCATCGTCAGCGGTTTCCTGGCGGCCATCAGCAGAGATGCCGCGGATCTACGCTAACAAGTGGTTTCAGCAGGAATGGCGCGAAAACCCCCACATGCGACAGCCGCGACCATCCTAGCTGATCCAGGAGCAAACTTCGGGCGCGCGTGATCTCGCGCAACACCCCCACCCCCTTGGCAGCCAACTCCCCCGACTCAGTCCCCGAAACTATTTATGTGGGAAACACTGAAGGGAAATGGTCTCAAGAAGAACACGAAACCCTGAAGCTAGTTGACGAGGGCAGTGGGAGCTGCTGTGCAAGCCCCTCTCCGCCGACACCGTGGCCGAAGAGCGGCATAGTAACCTCCGGCGGCAGGCAGAGCTGAGCGTCGCCCGAAACGGACGCCATCCGTAACATTGTCCTGTAGCGACTTGGAAGTAGGAGGGGTGTGCTCAGGACGTGTGCTGAATACATCTCATGAAATTATTGCATTTTGTGGTATTGACTCCATGCCTGAGCACTTGTTTGCACGATAATTATAAATTAAATGTGTCAGTGTTTTGTGAACATCCCTGTACATCATACATACTTGGATTATGCATGTTTTAGGGCAGAGGCGCACTCAGGTACATAAAATGGGAGGCAACATCCTCCGTCTAATAAGGTCCAACTTCGAATTAGTAAGATGATAAAAGGCGTTTCGCACATGGTGCCTCCCACGTTGCTTACCTGGATCTGCCTCTGCGCAATATATTACATTTAACCAATTACAGAAAGAAAAAAAAAACACTCATGTGACGTTCCTTTCGTCCCAAACAATAACGAAAAGCACATATTTGTTTTCAGAAAATCCTCCCCCCCATTTTTCATCCCTGAATACGCCTATGATTGTTAATTTTGATACTTGTCCCTTTTTGTATACATAAGACCATTACATTGGAAGCTCAAAATGGTATTGGTGAAAATCGGTCAATTCGGATGTCCGCAATGACCTTGAAAAAACACCCCAAATTTTAATATTTGTTGGCCCCGGGCCCCTATTTTTTAGCAAAAATATACGGGCCCAAAAATTTATGACAAATCTAATGGTGTTTGTCCCATTGAAATCGGCTGAGCGGTTCTTGAGATCTCTGGAGGGTAGAATCTGCCCCCGCAGGTTAACGTAATTCTGTCCGCCCGCAGGGAATAGGGTTAATCATTCAGGTTCCAAAATGAATCGTGATTATATGGTTTAAAAAAGTTGAATTAATAACCAGTATCAAATATGGTACCTGTACTACATATATTACCAGCAGCTTGCTGACCATGATTTAACCGGAGAGGTGCGTTCCCGAAAGACCGGTTCGATACGCCGTGCATGTGAATTACACATACATAACTTGCATTTATCACGTTCCTTTGAAGTTTCTATCTACCTTGCAATAGTTAGAGATAAGCCTTAAAGCAGACACTCACACTTTCCTTCCGGGTAGATTAGATGATGTGGTAGGCACATATTATTCCAGCCAGCTAGCGCAATGCCGCAACTGGTACCCATGTTATGAGATTAAATTATAATGTCATGGATTTATCTTTGCCACTGAATTGATCTTGTCAGAAATGTCTCCTATCTGGGAGTATTCGTCTTTCTTATTTCAACACCGCTAGCTCGGCATAGCCTTATCTTCAGCTATATTTTGCAGCAGCATGCAAGAAGCTGATAATTATTGAGATCCAGTCTCTCGAATTCTTGTCCAGCCCATACGGAGGCAAAATGACGTAAGCTGAGTCTCAGTCATTCTGAAAGTAAACAAATCATTTGTCGATTGAGAACATCTCAGGAAATTATGTTCCTCCGAACGATGTGAATATCTATTCATTCCTTTAGTAGGATGTATGCAGATCAAACGTTCAATTAACTGAATCCGAACAACTTTGACGATGACGAAAAATAAACTCACTGTTTGGCAACTAATCCGAGATTGATAAAATACTTTAAATAAAATGACATAGTATGCAAAGGACCTTGACGAAGTGTCTTTCGAAAAATAACACTTGTGAAATAGGATATTACTTTCGTTGTGAGGAAAAGTTATCCATCGAATTTCACAAACAGCTAACACCACGTACCAATGTTCCACTCCTGAGTACGTCTATACCGAACGTAGTATCGCAAGAACAAATGACTACAGAAAATTCCCTGTTCGATCTTATATATATATATATATATATATATATATATAATCTTCTGATTTAAAAAAATGTAAATTTCCTGTAGTCATTTGTTCTTGCGACACCACGTTCGGTATAGACGTACTCAGCAGCGGAACATTGGTACGTGGTGTTAGCTGTTTGTGAAATTCGATGGATAACTTTTCCTCACAACGAAAGTAATATCCTATTTCACAAGTGTTATTTTTACGTTACGTAAATATGAACTGGCATATATGCCAGTTCATATTTACGTAACGTATAGACATTGTGTACAAACATTGTGTCTGCATGCTTGAATGGTCCAGGGGCCAGCACCACTTGGCGTACTCTACGTCTCTATAATTCTCTCCCCCGCGGGTACGTTTCTGTATCTCTGAGGAAACCGTACCTTTTGTTCGAACCTTTCGCCCGTCAGTGGTACACCATTTGTCGAATACGCCCACTTGAAGGTATGGGTTTTGCACTTGCAGTCATCTTGATATAAACGTCAGTGGAACGACTGTTTTACCATGGTCGCTGCTTGACGGCTAACATTATTTCAATAATGCAAGCATCTTCTTGGCTGAACTGTTGTCGGATGTCATTTTACACCGTGAACTCTTCATTTCTGCACATGTCTTACGCGTGAGGTAAAGCTTCAACCAGATATGTATCGCAACTTAGAATACGATTACATGTAACTAGACTTGA
>VOPJ01001092.1:0-18746 GCA_014673585.1 Semibalanus balanoides
ACATACTCACTCAGAGCCATTTTTGGAGACTGCCGAGCCACCCTTGGCAAAACTGTCGCGCGCATAACCAACCGAACGTCTCAAGCCATCTTTGGCGAGACTGCCCCGCGCGTAACCGACTGACGCGTCTCGAGACATTTTTTGGTGAAACTGCCGCGCGTTTAATCAACGAACCGTCTCTAGCCATCTCCGGCGAGACTGCTGCGCACATAACCGACTGACCATCTCAAGCCATTCTAGGCGAGACTGCCGCAACATGCAGGGGATAATTTTTGGCGAGACTACCCGACTGGCCGTGTACAGCTGCGTCATAACCGACTGACTTTGGAGGTGTAAAGCCCCGAGGCTTTATGACTATGCACTCATACTCACATATACCCACTCATAATCATTCGTAACCACTCATACTCACAAACTCATTCTCACTCATACTAACACAAGCCAGCTCATATCCATAGATACTCAAAGCATACATACGCAATCATTCATAATCTACACCGATAACTAACTACACCGTAACTAGAGCTTAACCGATTACTTGCACTTGGCACCATCTTAGTTACTTTTTCGCCAGCAAATGTCTCACCGCATCCCTATATCCTTCGCCCCTGCAAGTTATAAGAACAGGTGAACATGAGGACGGCGGCGCTATAAGATATTGGGCGGCCCATAGAACGCCTGCAGCGCTTGCGAGTCTGCGACCGTGCTTAACACAGGGGTGGTGGCTCCGTCGGAGATGACAGTTTAACTAACGCCTACTTCATTAGCGCCGTGACAGGGGTGGGGCCTTTTAACTGGTTAAATCTCACCTAAATAAGTCTACCATTGACGAGCTTTCAAATGCCATTCAGTTGACATTCATAGGATCCCATAAGAGCAAATTCCAGATATGCCCTGACCGTCCCCGAAAACGGCAAGAGATTGCGACGCCAAGCACTTAGTCACGGACCTTGTTCTAAAATCTAGCGCAGAAGCTTTGTGTGGTGTTTATTTTAATTTGTTTATTTTTGTTGTTATGCATTTTGTATAGAGACCTTTATACTAGAACTACACTAGACTTGCCTTACAACTGGCATAAGCGACTGTACGTCTTTACGAACCAGCTTGGCGTTAGACTACCGCGCACAAAACGAATAACCATCTCAAGCCACTTTGGCGAAACCTGCCCCGCGCATAAACCGCTGACCGTCTCTGGTTCAGCCGTCATTTCGCGAGACTGGCTGCGCACACTTACCACCTGGAGCCCTTTTTTGGCGAAGACAATTTGCATGCGCTCAACATAAACCGAAGACAATATCTGCGCTTGCTGTTTGATCTTCAGGAACAGGTATTGGCTCTCGTAGATTGCGTGAAGCGAACTTGTTTGATAGAGTTCTCGCTGTCCTCTATCACGGTCTTACTAGTTGTGGCGTGAGGCTTTCTGTCTTGTTCAGCTCCGGGCGTCTGTGATTTCGCCGTGCTCGAGGCCTTTCTCATTATGAACGCGTTTGGCAACGTGCAGTCGTGTTTCGGTCGGTTGGTAAGCAGGAACACGACGGTGCTGCCCCTTGCAACTGGGTGGAGCAAAACACCGGCGGACTAGATATCTACATATCTCCGTGCAGTTGGTCGGGCCGATTCTGTCGATGACTTTCTGACGACTGCAACGTCGCCCACGCACGTTCAAGTGTGCGATTTTGCTGCGAATTTGTCGCGCGCGCAGGCCTGCTTTCCGCCACGTCCGTCGCTCGTCGCCGCTCTTCGCCACGGCGTTACGGGCTCGCGTTTGTATGGCTGGCTATCGCGCCAGACGACAATTATCTGGACGGTCACGTGGTCCACTCTGCGTCGTTCAGCCTTCTCCTGCGGCACATGGTGACCCACGTTTTGGCAGCGCTTGCTTTTCTATCTGACGCTCGCATTAATCTCCTGGCGGCTTTCCAAGACGTCTTCGCTTAGCCGTTGCATCCCGCAGATATGCGGTCCTCGATGCGTGGGCACTGGTCGTACCATGCGTCGCGGCGTTAGATGTGCAGTGTGCTTGGGATGTTTGACGCGCGACACGACCACCGTCCAAAAGCCGGGCGTCTCTACCCATGCCTTGACCTTGGCCACTACACGTTCCAGGGTGGCGCCCTGGCCCTTGAAACCGGTGAAGGCACTGCCACCTTCTAATGGTGGACCGACGCGAAATTCGGTGTGCCGGTCGTGCGTGCCTTGCCACGTTTGCTGGTGTCGCGGGCGCGTTTCACCATGCGAATCGGCACCAAATCGTCGCCGTCTTCGATGCCCAGCACGTTCGGACCGCCATTGTCCGTGTAGGACGGCACACGCACGACAATAAACTCGGGCAGGTGGGGCGGATGCTTCGGCGTGCGGAACACCAGCTGCACAGTCGCCGACATGCGGACCAGTTCGCAGAGCCGCCGTTCGTCGCCATCGACGGGCTGGCCGTTGACTCGCATGATCACGCTACCGACGGGAATCTGATACATGCGCTCCCGGTCCGAGCCGGGCGTGTCTATCGGTGACGTCAGCGTCACGCCGCTGGTCACTACTTTGGCGTCGTACTCCCTTCTGGTCAGGGTGGCCTGCCAGTCGTCGGACAGATACAGGGGCCCGACAAACTCAACGTGAGCGCCGTTGAATAGACCGAAAGAGGGCGCCACGTTCTCCAGCAGCATCAGCGGAAGGCCGCTGCACGCAAAGAACACGGCCGACACGCTGCGAAACTCTCTCGGCGACAGCTTCTGCAGCCTCAGTGCCTTTTTGGCCGGAATATGCTGGGCGTTGACGGCCATCACCTGTGTCTCGCGGTCGCGGGCGAAGCACACCAGCGCCCTGGCGTTGTCCGACTCGACGGTGGCACGGTTTTCGGCCCACTCGCTGAACCAGTGATTACCGTGCAGCGTGACTGCACGCGCCCACGTGACGTCGGCTGCCATCTCCTCAGCAGTGGCCGTGTTGTCGCGCAGCCACTGCAGATGCCTGTGGCTCGCTCGGCCGTAGCGGAACGACGGAATCACAGTCTTTGTGAACTCGGCTGCGAGCTCATCGTTCTCGACGGTGCGGCGCACTGCGCTCAGGTACACCGTCTCGTAGTCGCCGTCAAAGGCCGCCGCGCGAAATTCTGCCACCTCTCTGCGCTCGTCGTCGGTCCGCTCGTGCTGCTTTTTGCCGGCACGGTTCATCCACGTCTCGAAGCCGGCCACCGTGTCGAGAGCGGGCATGCGGAACAGCTCTCGGAACGCGACCATGCCGAGAATCGAGGCGGCGCAGCAGTCTCTCCCGTCGTCCGCCTGACGACGGAGACTCCACACGGGACTGTCGCCGATCGGCAGAATCTGCGCCGGGTCACCGACAAACAGCACGCCGATGTGCTCCAGATTGATGCCGGCCTCCTCGAGACGCGTCACCACCCAGCGGATCATTCTGCGCTGAATCATCGAAAACTCGTCGAAAATAATGAGCCCCAGCTCGACGAGCCGTTCGCGAGAGCGCAGCGAACGCTCCGGCTGTCTCGCGGCAGCGGATCGTCGTCGGTCATGACCGACACGGATGGCAATAGAGACGGTGAATGGTCGTGGCACCGTGCCCATGTGGACACGAAGGTCGCAGCCTGTCGGCGCGACAGTTTTTGACAACGTCCGTCCAGATCGCCACCTCGTCCGGCGAAGCAAGTTCGTCAGCTCGTCACCGTGGAAGCGCAGCGGTTGTCGATTTTGCCTGCGCCGGGATCGCCGAGCAAAAAGGCCCGGAGCGCCTTTCGGCGGCGATCCGTCGGATGTCGGCCCGGCCGTGGCGCCGGCTCGGCGTGAACGCGACGATCTTGACGGCTCGATCGCCCGGTCGTAGGCGTTCCACTCGCGACGCGAGCGCGCCCACTCTCGCTGCGCCACCACATAGTGTTTCACGATGCGGGGCAGCACCAGCTGCCGCCCGCTCGGTGTCACTGGCGCCGCATACGAGGCGTCGCCGGCACCCAGTGTCGCCAGCCGTGCATAGTTTCGCCGCACATGGCGGGATTCACCACACGCGGTCGCCGAGCCACTGCGACTTGGAAATGCCAACCGGCGGGATGTAGCCAACGCTCGCCGCCTTCTCTGCTGTTCGACATGCTGTGCGCGTCCGTCAACGTCCGTCCGCACGACAGGCGGTCATCGCGTCGAAGTGCCGTCTGATAAAACGAACGATCGCGAACGCGCGTCCGCGTTTTGTTCGCGCTCGGTCGTCGTTCTCTGCGCTACCGGCGTTGTACCTCGCAGGGCGCGTCCGAGTCGCCAGCGTCCCGCTCGTCCGCAAGCCTCGTCGGCGGCGCGTAATGGGGCTGCGTGATAGGACGCACCGCACTTGGGCACGGTGGACGCCGGACGCCAGCCGCGCGTCGTACTTGCCTTCCAGTGAGCGGCAGTCGCGTCCTCATCACCGGCACGTCGCAAGGCGGCATCAGTTCGCGCGCCAACCAATGCAGGCTCGCACCAGAGCACAATGGTCGCGAGCGTACTTCCAGACTGCGGTCTGTCGATTCGTGTTCGACTTGCCGGTGGTGCGGCAGCAACGGACACAAACAAGCTTTGTGGTTCGAGAACTGACGCCGACTACCCGATTTTGAAGCCCCTCGCCCGCCGCCGTCGTCTCCGGTGACGGTGAACTGCAAAGAATTCGCGCACCGACATCGGACGCTCAAGTCTCTGGCCTCAATCCGACCGTGATTGGTGCTGGCGGCACGCGCGTGCTGAAACCGGCCGCAGACCACACGGATCCGTTGTACGTGTTTGCCGATGCGCTCGAAAAGTTTGACGCGCGCCATGCCCCCAGCACCAATCACGGTCGGATTGAGGCCAGAGACTTGACGCGTCCGATGTCGGTGCGCGAATTCTTTGACAGGTTCACCGTCACGGAGACGACGGCGGACGGCGCGAGGGTGTTCAAAATCGGTAGTCGGCGTCAGTTCTCGAACCGCAAGCGTGTTTGTGTCCGTCTGCTGCCGCACCACGGCAAGTCGAACGCGAATCCGAACAGACCGCAGTTCTGGAAGTACGCTCGCGACATTGTGCTCTGGTGTGAGCCGTGCATGGTGGCGCGCGAACTGATGCCGCCTGGCGACTGTGCCGGTGATGAGGACGCGACTGCCGCTCACTGGAAGGGCAAGTACGACGCGCTGCTGGCGTCCGGCGTCCACGTGCCCAAGTGGGTGCGTCGCTATCACGCAGCCCATAACGCGCCGGCCGACGAGGCTGCGGACGAGGCGTCCGACGAGTCGGACGCTGGCGACTCGGACGCGCCCGGCGACGTCGAGCCGCCGGTAGCGGCAGAGAACGACGACGAGCGCGAACTAAACGCGACGCGCGTTCGCGATCGTTTCTATCAGACGGCACTCGACGCGATGACCGCCTGTCGTGCGGAGGACGTTGACGACGCGCCGCAGCATGTCGACAGCAGAGAGGCGGCGAGCGTGGCTAATCCCGCCGGTTGGGATTTCCAGTCGCAGTGGCTCGGCGACCGCGTGGTGAATCCCGACCATGTGCGGGCGACAATATGCCCACGGCTGCGACACTGGGTGCCGGCGACGCTCGTTATGCGCGCCAGTTTGAACGACGGCGGCCAGCTGGTGCTGCCCCGGCATCGCTGAAACCACTATGTGGTTGGCGCAGGCGAGTGTGGGCGCGCTCGCGTCGCGAGTGGAACGCCTACGACCGGGCGATCGAGCGCTCAAGATTCGTCGCGTCACGCCGAGCCGGGCCACGGCCGTGGCCGACATCCGACGGACGCCGCCGAAGGCCTCGGCCTTTTTTGCTCGGCGATCCCGGCGCAGGCAAATCGACAACGCTGCGCTCCACGGTGGACGAGCTGACGGAACTGCTCGCCGACGACGTGGCGAGCTGGACGGACGTTGTCAAACTGTCGGCGCCGACAGGCTGCGCCTCGTTCCACATGGCGCACGGTGCCACGACCATTCACCGTCTCTATGCCATCCGTGTCGGTCAGACCGACGACGATCCGCTGCCGCGAGACAGCCGAGCGTTCGCTGCGCTCTGCGAACGGCTCGGTCCGGAGCTGGGGCTCATTATTTTCGACGAGTTTTCGATGATTCAGCGCAGAATGATCCGCTGGGTGGTGACGCGTCTCGAGGAGGCCGGCCATCAATCTGGAGCATCATCGGCGTGCTGTTTGTCGGTGACCGGCGCAGAATTCTGCCGATCGGCGACAGTCCGCTGTGGAGTCCTCGTCGTCAAGGCGGACGACGGGAAAGATGCTGCGCCCGCCTCGATTTCGGCATGCGCCTCGATTCTCGGCATGGTCGCGTTCCGAGAGCTGTTCCGCATGCCCGCTCTCGACACGGTGGCCGGCTTCGGAACGTGGAATGAACGGTGCGGCAAAAAGCAGCACGAGCGGACCGACGAGAGCGCAGAGAGGTGGCAGAATTTTCGCGCGGCGGCTTTGACGGCGGACTACGAGCGGTGTACTGAGCGCAGTGCCGCACCGTCGAGAACGATGAGCTGCAGCCGAGTTCACAAGATGTGATGTCCGGTCGTTCCGTACGGCGAGCGAGCCACAGGCATCTGCAGTGGCTGCCGACCAACCAGCCCTGTTTGCGGAGAATGGCAGCCGACCGTCACGTGGGGCGTGCAGTCAGCTGCACGGTAATCACTGGTTGCGAGTGGGCGAAAAAGTGCCACCGTCGAGTGGCACAGCCAGGGCGCTTGGGTGTGGCTTTCGCCCGCGACCGCGAGACACAGGTGATGGCGTCACGGCGCAGCATATTCGGCCCAAAAGCACTGCGGCTGCAGAGCTGTCGCCGAGCGAGTTTCGGAGCGTGTCGGCGTGTTCTTTGGTGCAGGGCCTTACCGCTGATGCTGTGGAGAACGTGGCGCTCTTTCGGTCTATTCATCAACGGCGCTCACGTTGAAGTTTGTCGGGCCCTGTATCTGTCGACGACTGGCAGGCCACCCTGACAGAAGCGGAGTACGACGCAAAGTGTGACAGCGGCGTGACGCTGCCGTTCACCGATAGTACTACGCCCGGCCTGGACCGGGAGCGCTGTATAAGTTCCCGTCGGTAGGTGATCATGGCGATGTCAAGCGGCCAGCCCGTCGATGGCGACGAACGCGGCTCTGCGAACTGGTCGAATTTGTCGGCGACTGTGCAGCTGTGTTCGCAGCGCGAAGCAATCCGCCACTGCCGCGAGTTTATTGTCGTGCGTGTGGCCGTCTACAACGGACAAATGGCGGTCCGACGTGCTGGGCATCGAAGACGGCGACGATTTGGTGGCCGATTCGCATGTGAAAACGCGCCCGGCGCACAGCAAACGTGGCAGAGGCGACGGCGACGATCGGCAACACCGAATTTGCGTCGGTCCACATTAGAGGTGGCAGTGCTTCACCGTTTCAAGGGGCAGGGCGCACCTGGAAAGTGTAAGTGGCCAAGGTCAAGGCTGGGTAGAGACGCCCGGCTTTTGGACGGTGGTCGTGTCGCGCGTCAAACATCCCAAGCACCTGCACATTCCCGACGACCAGTGGCCCACGCTCGAGGAGCTGCGGATGCAACGGCTAAACGAAGACGTCTTGGAGGCGGAGATTTTCGAGCGTCAGATGAAAATCAACGCTGCCAAAACGTGGCGTCACCATGTGGCCGCAGAGGGTGACGGCGAGTGGACCGACCGTCAGAATGTCGTCGGCGATGCCATCAACGCTGCGTGGGCGAAGGCGGCACGAGCGAGACGTGGCGGAACAGGTGTGCGGCGAAATTCGCAGCAAAACTGCACACTTGAACGTGTCGTTGGGCGACGTGCAGCGCGTCATCGACAGGATGGCCGACACTGACGAGTATGTGATTCTGTCCCAGCCGGTGTTTGTCACCCAGTTGCAGCAGCACCGTCTGTTCCGTTACAGCCGACCGAAAAGACTGCCACGTGCCACGGCGTCAAAGAGAAAGGCCTCGAGCACGGCGAACCGCGCTCGGCCTGGAAAGAGACAGAAAGGCTCTCACGCCACCAACTAGTGAGCGTGATAGAGACAGCGAGACTCTATCAAACAGTCGCTTACGCAATCTCGAGCCACCTTTGGCAGCCTCGATATTGTTTTTCGGTTATGTGCGCGGCAGTCTCGCCAAAAGGGCTCCAGGTGGTTATGTGCGCAGCCAGTCCTCGCCGGAAGACGGCTGGAGACGGTCAGTCGGTTTGGCGGGCAGTCTCGCCAAAGTTGGCATTGAGATGGTTATTCGTTTATGTGCGCGGTAGTCTCGCCAAGCTTGGTTCGAGCGGTCAGTCGCTTATGCATAGTGTTGAAGAGCAAGTCCCTAGTTATGCGCGCGACAGTTTTGCCAAGGGTGGCTCGGCAGTCTCCAAAAATGGCTCTGAGTGAGTATGTGTGAATATATGTGCCTCAGAGTCTCATAGTCATGAAGCCTCTGGGCCTTACACCCCAGAGTCAGCAGTCGGTTATGAAGCAGTTGTATACGGTCTGTTGATATATATATAGTTATATATATATATATATAATATAATATAGTATATATATATATAGATAGATATATATAGATATAATAGATATATATTATAATATATATATATATATATATATTATAATATATATATATTTATATATATATATATAACGATATATATATATATCTCACGAAAACTGACTAGATTGTCATAAGTAGGCGGTTATACGCGCTCTCACAGGGATAGCATGGGCTCGCTGAATGCTGGGAACGTGTGATAGATATAGGGGATCGGGAGTGTGTGCGTATTGTAACGTGTGCGCTCGCCGACTCGCTCACTCTAGTTGTGTGTGAGGCACAGTAATAGGTGTTGGTCGGGATCGAGGATATACGAAGTTAATGTGTATAATAGTAGGTTATTGCATTTCAACAAGATTGATATTGATATAGTCACATTATTGGAGACGGTGTACGGTTGTGTCTCGAACTGATCTGGTAGTGCGAATAGATATTGTGTGTTGTCTTCACTTACGATAGGACTACTGTAAGTAATTTAGTGCCAGAGGCGCGAGTAACAGCGTTCCACATGCAAGTAAGAGAGTGGACTATATATATTAACAGACGTATACAGCTGCTTCATCAACCGACTGTGACTTGGGTGTAAAGGCCAGAGGCCCTTTAATGACTAGTGAGACTCTGAGGCACCTATATTCACACCATAGCACATATATTCGACACATGGTTATGTGCGCAGACAGTCTCGCCGAAGACGGCTGGAGACGGTCCAGTCGGTTTATGCGCGGGGCGCAGTCTTCGCCAAAGTTGGCTTGAAGAACTGCGCGCCTTTTTTGCCGCGGCAGTCTCGGCCAGCTCAGAGATAGGATGTTTACGCGCTCGCAGCAGTCATCCCACGCTCTTGCCGAGAGGACGCATGTAGCGAGGAATAGCTCACTGCGCGCGCGCGGCGTAGTTGTCGCGCAGAGGTTTGTTGAAGATGAGATATATATTGATTTGATGGTTGTAATGGTGTCGGCCTGACGTAGAGTCTCCGCACGCACACGAAATGTTTAGAGGACTCGGAGGTTAGTCATCGAGACCACTCCAGGAGTATGTTATAGATTATACGCGCGCTTCTCACTCACTACCACCATCGCCCATAAAAATTACAAAAATTAATCGGAGACAGAGAGAGATGGTGTGAGCCGTACGATTTTAGAAAAGGTTCCCGTGTTGTGCTTGACGCAGAGGCACTCTCCGGACGCCGTGGATTTCAGAGAGCAATACGTGTAGAAGTTCTGAGTGAGCTTGGATGGTGCTCTCTCCACTCCGAGGACTACTGTAGTAATAGAGATATATAGAGGTCACACGGTACTCCGCATGAGGGCTAGCTCGTGGTATCTCACGCGCACTGAATTTGTGTATAGTTCGTATAGTATGTCTGGTGTTATATAAGGCAAGGCCCACACCCCTGTCCACGGGGTCGGAATGAGTAGGTAGATCCGTTAAGTTTGGCGAATATGACACTCCAGTAGTGTTGTCGGAGCCACCACCCCTGTGTTAAGGCACGGTCGCAGGACTGCGCAACCTGCAGGCGTTCTATGGGCCTGACCCAATATCTTATAGCGCCGCGTCCTCATGTTCACCTGTTCTTATACCACTTGTAACAGGGGCGAGGAAACATAGGATGGCGGTGAGACATTTCTGGCGAAAAAGTACTAGATGGTGCCAGTGAAGTAATCGGTTTAAGACTCTAGTTACGGTGTAGGTAGTTGATCGTGTAACGATTATGATGATTGCGTATGTATGCTTTGAGTATCTAATGGATATGAGCTGGCTTGTTTATAGATGCGTAAGGAAGAGAAATAGAGATATAGATAGATACAGGGAGAGGTGGAGAATTAGAAAGTGGTAATATGTGAGTATGGAGTGCCATAAGGGTCCCAATAAAGCTCGGGGTCTTTACCCGTCCAAAGCTCCTAGTCGGTTTATGACGCAGCTGTACACGGCCAGTCGGGGTAGTCTCGCCAAAAAATTATCCCCTCGCATGTTGCGGCAGTCTCGCGCCCTAGAATGGCTGGAGATGGTCAAGTCCCCGGTTTCATGTGCGCAGCGTCCTCGCCGGAGAATGGCTAGAGACGGTTCGTCTTGATTAAACGCGCGGCCGTTCACCAAAAAACGTGTCTCGAGATGCGCAGCTCGGTTACGCGCGGCAGCTCTCGGCCAAGATGGCTTGAGACGTTCGGTGTGTCGCAACGCTTGTTCTGAGCGCCGCTCTCGCGCATGCCAGGGGTGGGCTCGGCAGTCTCCAAAAAGCTGTGATTGTGAGTGAGTATGGTGTGAATATAGTGTGCTCAGAGTCTGCATAGTCTAAAGCTCTGGGCTGTACACTCCTAGAGCAGCAGTCGGTTCTGAAGCAGTTGTATAGCGGTCTTGTTGATTAATAGCTTATAATATATATAGTGATATAACTATATATATATAGAATATATATATAAGGTATATTCTATATGTATATATATATATATATATATATATATATATATATATATATATATATATATATATATATATATATATATATATATAGCTGTATAGATTGTTATTTGGTTATGTGCGCGGTAGTCTCGCCTGAAATGGCTGGAGACGGTCAATCGGTCATGCGTGGGACAGTCTCGCCTGGAATGGCTGGAGACTGTCAATCGGTTATGCGTGGGACAGTCTCGCCTGGAATGGCTCGATATAGTTATTCGGTTATGTGTTATATAGTTATATATATTATATATATATATATATAACTATATATATATCAACAGACCGTATACAGCTGCTTCATAACCGACTGCTGACTCTGGGGTGTAAGGCCCAGAGGCTTTATGACTATGAGACTCTGAGGCACATATATTCACACATACTCACTCATTATCATTCGCACTCACTCAAACGGAATCATGTGCGCGACAGTTTTGCCAAAGATGGCTTTGAGTGTGTATGTGTGATTATGTATGGGTATGAGTCAGCATGTGTGGGTATATGTGCGTATGACTACGTATGTGTGAGTATGACCTAGTATGCTTTTGAGTGATTTATAATGAAAGGGTATGTGTGAGTACGTATGTGATTGTGTGAGTATGAGTCAGGATATGTGGGTGTATGTGCGTATGAGTAAGTTTGTGTGAGTGTGACACGGTATGTATGTTAGTATGATTTAGAATGCGAGGGTATGTGTGAGTATGTGTGCGTATGAGTGGGTATGTGTGAGTATGTTTGCGTATGTTTGGATATGAGATGGCATGTAGAGTATGTATGAATATTGTAGTATGTGTAATGTAATTGTGAATGTGTTAGAATGTGTGGGCATGTGGGAGTTTTTATCAGTATGTGTCATTACGAGTGCGTATATGTGTTTTGTGTCAGTCTGAGTCGGTGATTTGTGTAATGTTGTGTGAGTATAAGTGAGTATGTGGATGTGTGCGTATGACTGAGCCTCAGTGTCTCAGTGTCTCAGTGTCTCAGAGCCTCAGAGCCTAAGAGCCTCAGAGCCTCAGAGCCACAGAGCCTCAGAGCCTCAGAGCCTCAGAGCCTCAGAACCACATAATTTGAGTGAGTATGAAGGTGAGAGTAGTTGCATGCTATGTGGAGTGCATGTAAGTTTTTGGTGGCAGTGTGGTGTTATGTCCGTTACATTTTAACGGGCTCTCGACGCAGTCTTTCACATTTAACGTAAGGCCTTAATAATACCATGTTTGGTACCTGAACAAGTTAGAAATAAAAATACACGACTGCGTCGAGTGCGGGCAACAAGGTGCATGGATGATCCTATGGCATGCATCATTTATCCAGCCGCAGACCATCCATTCTTCCTCCATCCGGCTCCACGTGCCGTTGCCTGGGTTGGCTTTTCCTGCCATGCCAAGTGATGGAAAACCTCGTCTATTGTGATAAAACAGCGCGATATTTGTCGTGTCCCATTGGAAATTGATGCCTTTGCTCTTTCCATCTAAATGTCCAGCTGTTAATAATCATTAACGTTTTTTTCCCAGCAGCAAGCAGCCACCAGAAACGAAACAAACTGGTCAGACGACTGGTGGTCGGTTCGTACGGACAGCGAAACTCAGCTCTCAATTTCAAATTCTACTCTACTGCAGGCCATTGTTTTCGGTTGATGTTTTCCCTTTGTTATCAACTCTTAGCAAAATGTGAGCGTGATGCGTCAGTGAGCGTCGCTGTTGTGATCCGCTGCCTGTGTGTGATGTATTTTTTTATAAATACATTCCGTTACGGGCGACGTACGCTTCTAGTGCTGTCTGTAGATGGCAGTTTTGTACGTGAGATCGATGGCGTTGTACGACGAAATCGGTTCGACATTTATTGTATAATTAGATGTCTGAAAATGGTCAAAAAGGTCCTAAACTTTTTTGTTGTTTTCGGCGACCGCAAACGCCGCCCACCAATGACAAATACCACCATCGCCACCCGATATCGCCAACACCATCCGCTAATGCCACCCAACAAAGCCAAATACCGCCAACGCAATGCAAGTGTGGGTGGGTGGGTTTCGATAGGGGTCTAGGTCACCAAAACCGGATACCAGACAAGCACGGGCCAGAATACCGCTCCTTGTGATGCGACCCCTTTAAAACTGACGGGGTGTCAGCTGACCCCTCTGATTTGTAGATTTTTAGTCAACTTTTAATGTGACTAGACTCGAACCCAGGACCTTTGCTATGAGTGAGTGTTATGGACCAAAAACACCCTCTCTTCATGTCTAGCTGGCACTGGATAAGAAAGACGTCGACAAAAAAAAAAACTTGAAAATGCGTGTTTCCCGACAGTTCCCTTACTGAGATTGAATCCAGGACCTTTACATATGCGAGTGGTATGACTCAAACACAAAACACATGACCATAGCTCACACTGCCACGTAATTCGTAGGGAAAACCATGAAAATGCGTTTTTTCTCACATTTTGTTGTGGGATTCGAACCCGGGACCCTTGCGTAGGGCAATGGTAGGACCAAAACACATTATGAACGTGTTCATAGCTCAAATTGGCACATCAATCGTAGAAAAAAGCTTGAAAAAGCGTGTTTCCCCGACAGTTCTCTGACTGAGATTCGAGCCCACGACCCCTGTATCAGTGTATCGATATCTATATCGATTGCAATCAATATCACATCATCCACATAGTATGTGTGGACGGTATTGCGCCGTAAGTTACAAATTATGATCCGTCAAACATCTATGCCCTTCCGGTAAATATCGAAGATATCGATATCAATAACAATGGATAGTCCATTATCGACTTAGTATGGAATCATAGTTTGGTATCGGTATTGTGAAGCAGCGTTGAGATAATGGCGCTAAAGTAAAATACATCTCACTGGGATTCCGGCGACCCTTGATGAGTTAATCAATATCATACAATCATCAAAAGCCCGTCGTTCATGGTATGTGTGCCGGTTTGGCGCCGTTAGTGACAAATTTTGATCCGTCAATAATATCCCTTCCAATGATATCGATAACGATATCCATATCGATATCGATACGATAACGATATCGATACCATTCGATAGGCCGTTATCGACTTAGTATGACTGCATAGTTTGGTATCGGTATTCGCAAGCAGCACTGAGATAATAGCGATTAAGTAAAACGTATATACAAACATGATAATTATTGTTCCCTGACTGGGAGTTCGAACCCGGGACCCTTGAATGAGTGAAATTCCAAATAATTCGCAACTGATCTCCTCCCACTGACCCTTGCGAAGCTGCCGATGCCCGTTTCGGCGCGCTGCAATGCACCAGGGCCACTGCAGTGCTGCCCAAATGGCAAAATGACGTAAATTTTCGAAAAAACAGGGGCAACTTCAAGGTCACGTGGCGCGTGAAATTCAGTTTTGATGGAGTCGACACTTTAGCATGCAGGTAGGTGAGCGGGTGCCATACCAGCTGGTAGCCGAGGGGCTGGGCTACCGAACCACTGTGATTTTCGTTGCAAATTCCATCAAACGACCAAGATTTTTAAGAAAATCGACCGTCGAAACTTTATTTGGTCGAATTTTCCCTATCGTTTAACATGGGAAAATGCACGTGCACGTGGCACGTGCAATACGAGTTTTTCCTGCGGGCAGCCGACCGTTGCCAGGAGGTAGATCACGTCGGGAACCCCGAACCCAGAAATATTCGTCCAAATCTAACGAGCTGTTTTCAAGGGTTGAAAGATTTACCAAATCCCCGCCAATAACGCTAAGTCGCTTCCCATATCGACAGCTCAGTTTTTTTTGTTTCTACTGGAAAAAAACACAATTCTAAAGAATAGCGTTGTTGCCAACGGACGAAAAACAATCTTCGGTTATTCACGGGGCAATGCTTTGGGGCATCGCCGGACCGAAGTTTTTTTCTTCTATTGCCCGCCAAATCCGCCCGCAAACGGGAAAAACGCCCGCAAACGACGCCCGCAAACGACGCCGCCCGCAAACCCCGCCCGCTAACGCCGCCCGCAAACACCGTCCGCAAACCTCGCCCGCAAACCTGCCGCAAAACCCCGCCCGCACACGCCGCCCCGCAAACGCCCGCCCCGCAAACGTAGCCGCCCCGCAAACACCGCCCTCAAACCCCCCGCAAAACTCCGCCGCAACCCCGCCCGCAACACCGCCCTTCAACCCCGCCCGCAAACTCCGCCCGCAAACCCCGGCCCGCAAACCCCGCCCCGAAAAACTCCGCCGCAAAACTCCCGCCCGCGAACTCGCCCGCAAACTCCGCCCGCGAACTCCCGCCCTCAAACCCCGCCCGCAAACTCCGCCCCTCAAACCCCGCCCGCAAACCCCGCCGCAAACTCCGCCCTCAAACCCGCCAGCAAACGCCGCCACAAACACCACCCACAAACGCCGCCCGGAATGCCGCCCGCAAAACGCCCACCCGCAAACGCCACCCACAAACGCCGCCCCGGAAAATGCCGCCCGCAACCCACCCGCAACGCCGCCCGCAAACGCCACCCGCAAACGCCGGGGGTAAATGGTTGCGAATTTTGTGAAGAGTAATTATCTGTCTATCTGAATGGACCCCAATGTGCATGGTATCATATTTTGAAATTTGAATGGTCCCTGGTCTGGTCTGGGCTTGGTGTTCATGGGTTTCGGCTGGGTTGGGTTTGGGGTTTGGGCACCCATGATAGTCTCTGCTGCAGATCTCGGCTACCGTAAGTGGTGTGACCACCATATATCGGAGATAAATTGATACTGCGGTGAGCTAATTTTGGTGCAAATTTCAGCGGTTCAATCAATGCAAAGTTGACTTTGCCTGATGAGATCAGGGTTCGCCTCGTTTCTCAGCTTTTCTATGCCATGGGCGGTCGGTCATCCCAATCCCCGCTTCACGCTTGGTTGACTTTGCAGATATCCGAAACAAGCTTCGTCAGGATGCATTTTTGGGGCAATTTTCGACATGCCGTTGTTGTTAACAACACAAGTATGTCAAGCATTGGGGAGATGAACTCATCCGTATTGCAAGTATATTGATATACGAACGATTTAAATATAAAAATAAATATTTTATAAAAGTCATTAATGCAGTCTAATTACGAACTTAAGTATGTATGTATGTATTTGCTGAAAACCCATCCACAAGTGGCTATTCTGGGCTCCTTACATCTTCGTCAAACATACAATATGGCAATCAAATCAATACAATTGGAATCAACGCAAATATACAAGCATTTTACTGACACCTGCAAAGACAAATTCCACAACTCAAAGAGTGTGGGACAGTTTTCACAGTCGCAACGTACCAATGGCAACGTTGAAAGTCGCAACTGAGGCACTACTGGTAGCATTTTCGGGCAGTCTATGTCCCCCATGCCACAGCCGCGCGGTAGCGGAATGACCTTGGGTCTGTTCCAGTCGACAAACGGAAGACAGGTGAAAGCTGACCTGCATCGGCGCCACGGGGTGGTCCGCGGCGCCTGCGACATCAGCGGACCTGTGCTACAAACATACCCTGCACCGCATGAGGGCCCGAGCCTCAAAGTGCTGCGCCTTGAACACCTTAACTATGTCTCCTCCCTCAACTAGACTGCACACTTAGCACCTCCAGCCTGAGACACTTGTATCCCTGTACGTACGTGGTCCCCGGACAACCACCTAGCAAAGTGGTTCAGCTGCCCCACACTTGTGACTGTTGCCCCCTGGCTGGGCACTCCTTGTCCTCTGCTCAGGTGGTTCGGCACTGGCCACGCCGAAACACCGCTTGGGCTGCTCTGGTGGCTGCTGCTGAGGCCACCTCTGCCGTGCTTGCTGCTGCTGGGGCTGATGCTGCCTCTGCTGCTGCTGTGGTTGTTTCTTCTTCCTCCTGGCGCCTCCTCCTTGGTGGACAGCCTGGACCGGGACTGGACCTGAGGCTGCCGGAGACTCCATGGCGCGAGATTCCCTCTCTGCGCTCTCCAGAGTGGCTGCGATGGTCTGAGTCGCTGCCAGGGTGAGGTCGGATCCCTCCATCAGAAGGCGTTGGCGGATCCTTGGTGAGGCTGTGCGCTCCACCACCTGGTCGCGGATGAACTCCTCCGTTCTGTCCCCGTAGTCGCAGGTGGTGGCCAACTGGCGCAGGGCGGAGACCCACGCCGCCACGGACTCTCCTGAATGCTGCGACCTGCTTCTAAAACGGTAACGCTCGGCACATACGTTGGTTCTTGGTGAAAAGTATTCACTCAGGCGCCTCTTCGTAAACAGGAACGAGTCCTCCTCCTCCCTCTTGACCGCTGCCGGGAGGGACTCAAAGTCCTTGTGGCCGTCGGCCCCAGGCACGTCAGGAGGAAATGGCACGCCTCCGTTCTTTCTGGAACTCAGCCCCACCGAATCGCCATTAACTAGTTGTCAGAACATGTTTGCCCAACGGGCCCACGGAAATGGCCGGTTCGCGCCCGTCGGCAAATAATGGCGCGGGGGCACACGACAGTATATCCATTGTGGGGCTCACAACGCGATTCAATCGCAAAAACTCGTCGCCACTTGTTGTGCCTTCACTTGCCGTCAGGTTCCCAGATAACTGTTACTCACAGATAGGTTTATCCTCGCCTATCCTGGCTCGAACATCGCGTGAGTCTTCTACGAGTACCATCCGCCATTCCAACCTTGAACACCCGTTGTCAACAAAACCCGGTCTCATCCGGAAGTCCTCCTGGGCGGAAAATGACGTCACAGGAACGACAACTGACGTCACAAAACCAATGGGACGAAACAACTAAATCTCGCCACAACAATCACCATAGGTCATCAAAGGTCATATTTTCCCGGTTTAGGACTTCGCTCCAGATAACCCAAATTTTTGGCAACTATGAAAGCTAGAAACAATCGAGAAAAAAACACAATCGAAAGCTATTTAAATTTGCAATCGCAAATATATCCTCAAATTTGAGCTCAGGTAAATAGTTTAAGCTCCATAGGTCATAGAAAGTCAAAAAGGATTTGTTTTAGCCAAAACTGTTTTTCACAAATGACTGTTTACTGAATTATCCCTCGCCTACGGAGGGCCTGAGAGCCCCCCCCCCCATCTAAGATTTGTCTTAAACAACTTTTTATACATGCGGCGCATCTTTCTGAAACTTTTAGTAGCTGAGTGCCCAACAATTTGACGTATGCTGTCGAAACTTCATTGAAAGCGGTCAAGTAGTTTGGAAAATAATGACGTTTTAACTTTTAGTGACGTCATGTTCGTGAACAAACGATAAATGTTTAAGAAATCGTAGAAAACTTACGACCAAAAAAGGTATAGGTACCATTTATCTATTAGTAAGTTGGGTTTTGTCCCCGGCCGTGGCCCCAGCCCTTGTGTATTTTCAATGGGATGATTCTACTGTCTGGTCAAAGGATCTCAGTGTTTTACCTGCGGACTTTGAATAATTTTACAATAAAATAGAAGCAAATCGGGACATTCAGATTTAAAGGGACACTGCCACCTAAGCATTATATTTGAGTTGGGATAGCCATTTTCCCGTGCTAAGGCCATTGAAATTATGTACATATAAGTTACAAAGTAACCAACGAGGTCGAATCAACAAATAAATTTGAGTTTGGTTTTGACACTGTACTCCCCAGTCACCAGTGTAATTTGAATGGGGACCTGAGCCGATGACGTATGTCGTCACTCTATACTAAATGTGATGGTAGATCGACTTGTTCACTTGGCCATACATTAGCCATACACTAGTCATACTTATGGCAGCGTGAAGGTTTTCTTAAAAAAATCCTTCATATGACGTCATCAGCCCCAAATATTAAAACGCATTTTTCATGAAATTGAGCAATGTTTGTGAGAAACAAATGTCATA
>VOPJ01001093.1:0-18742 GCA_014673585.1 Semibalanus balanoides
CCTTGAGACTAGGTAGGCAAGGCAACAGTATCATACAAAACATAATATTTCATAACATAGGCGCATCGATAATATTGCATAATATAGGTGGCTACAAGCTGAAGTTTCCAACCAATCTCCAACGCCAACCAACACATCTTCCACACATAGCTATGGCGTTTGGCCTCGGCTATAGCAGTAGAGCACTCCTAATTTAACTAATTTCTCCGGAATGAAGGCTCCCTACGCAAAAAGGCACGTGAACTGAGCCGCGGGATTGGGATGGCAAGGATTCTTGCTGTGTTTGCGGTTGCAGCTCGGAAATACAGTCCTTTTTCCTAGAATGATGACTCAATCAAAAGGTGTTTTTCTAAATAATAATTAAACCCCTATGTAACAAGCTAGTACGGGCCTAAAATAACAATTGGTATTGCAGTCATATTTATTTTCTGAAGTTATTGCGCTTGAAAAAGGTGTGTTCTTCTTGATTTTTTTAATCTATTTGCCGACCTTACAGCTACTATCTACCAGCAGGTCCCTATAATTTATACACAGGCTGGTCGAGAATCTAGTAGGACGAGGTAGGCAAGCTTAGGCAAGGTTTTTCTTACATTTGTGCTTAATTTATGGTTTCAAATAAATTTTTATTTGAAAATTTGGAAAATTTGCTCCAAAATAGGCCTTTTCTTTTGGCAAAAATCATATAAAACAAAGATAAAAATGAAAAGAAGGGGAGATAAATATCGGTATCGGGAGACGGCTCCCGAACTGGGTAGGCATTGCCTACCTTGCCTTCATGGGAGAACCGCCCCTGCTGAAATTGAATGAATTTAGCACATTTACTTGTTTTAAAGCAAATATTAACAATTTCTTTCGCAAGCAAATTTGTGTGGATATAATTAATTGTGCTGAAACTAAGAAAATGTTTGTTTTTATTCTAAGATGTTTGAAGCAGGAAATATTTGTCTAACCCAGTCCCAAGACCATTATATTCGATAATTATTGATCCGTCGCGTCAGTATAAAAACTTGGTTCATTAGCATTTGCTTCGCCATCGCTACTCTGGTTAATGCTTTCATGCCATTTGAGGATTCAATGGCGTCATCATGGTCTCAAAATTAATACGGACCATTGTAAGTGCACACATACTTTACGGGACCATAATGTGATATAAGCCATAAAATTACCCGGACGTATTCCGTTGTTGGTGCGACGCCCATGGTATGAAGGTTATAACTAAATATATGTTTGCGGCGCCTCTCTGCTATTCAAGGCGCTTCCGTGTTATAGAGAGCGGGGGGGGAGGGTCCGTTTCGTCCGCGGCAGCCCTTGTCGTCAGGGCTTCTTTCCGTGGTTTAGGCCTGACATTGGACACCTGTCTTCAGTGGTCCCTTTCGAACCATACTAGTTCTTAGGCATTCACATATTTATGTTTTCTATCCTCCCTGGCTCTGCTTCGCCAGGCGTTGCATGTCAACGAGCTCTGTGTAACCAATAACCTGCAGTGACGTTGGGATTTATTGAAGATTCATTGAATGACCCAATGCGGGCTTTGCAACTGAACAGTCAAATGGAGCATCGTGGACTTTTCGCCTTTTTTACCATCGAAGCTCCACGCTAGTATGAAATGCGACATTTTCACAGCTAGGATGCCATGACAGTTCTGACGTCTGTGAGACAAAATTACCGCAATGCCGCTTATGGTTTATCCCGATCAGGGGCGTAGCCAGCATTTTTCGAGACGGGTGCATCCGGTCAGGGGGCCCTTCAAGTTCACAGGGGGGCCCAGTCCCCCATTAAATATTCGACGAATTGTGATAACCTCAATAATCAAATTTCAGAGAGTTCCTGGTCGCAATTGGTACAGACTTCTAAGAATTTAAATTATTTCCTGTCTTCGCCAGGCCTGAGATGGCCTCGAAAGGGTTTCTTCCTCCTTACCCATAATAGGGCTCTCTGGACAGCCTAGGAGGTTCTTGTATTGTTGTTGAGGAGAGGGCTTGGATCCGCTCGACGGCGTTAGTCAGAGATTTGGCAAAGATTTCCGACTTGATTCTAGGGCCCTTTGACGCTGAGAGGATCCCAACGGGCGAGGTTAGGCCCTACCAAACGAATAATTGCTATTGACCGTGTGCTATGCACTAGGTACGAGAGTAGGCATGTATGATTCATTATTAGGCCGCACTGTTATTCAAGATAAACGATTTTAGCAACGATATCGTGGCGCAATTGAAACAGTCTTTTTCAGGCCGGATTTTGCCAGTGCCTACCGTGTACATACATACTATCACGGGCGGTTTAGTGCCGGAACATCTGATGCCTTCCGGCACCTGCAACCAATATTGTAGAAAATCGTTTGACGTTTGACCAATATTGTATCGACCGGCTTCATATCTAAATTGATTACAAACTAAGGAGCACGTCATATAAATGGACGTGTCTAAGCGATAATAATGTAAGTGACGGAATGTTTCTGGGTTCAAAACATACGTAAGTTTATCGCTTATGCTCGGGGGCGTCGCCAATCATTTTTGAACGGAAGAGGAGGGGGTCGGCTGAAATGACAGAAAAAAAATAACTCCCATTTTTTATGCGTATATTTTAAATATTAACAACATTTTAGCAACATGTTTCCTTAGCAACATTTTAAATATGCTTTATCATGGTATAGTAAGTGCTTACAAATTAGCGTCACCCAGAAATATAGCACATTGGGTCTTGATAGAGGATAAGAGGCTAAAAATGTTATTGATTAAATTCAACGTTATGACGAACCGAAAGACGATGACGATAGGCATTCGTTATGACGATGCACATGATCGAGACGCCGTAAGTGAGCCAGGCCTCAGGCTACCCCTTTCCCTGGTTCACATCGCAGTATGATGTCAAAATATTGAAAATTGAAACCAGTGGCGTGCGCAGAAATTCACAAAGACCAGGGTATAACCTGTAACCCACTGCAGAAAGAAGTTTGTTTTATATACATTAGCCTCGGATAGCAAATCACGATAACCGGTGTCAGTCCGCGCCTAATAGTAGGTAGGCACAAGGTAGTCTAAGTGGTAGGTACATATGATAATATCACGCGTACTGCCTGCAGGTGGTTTGCGACAACATAAACGGTCGGGGGGATTTCTGCAGCTCCCTAAGATTTCGAAAACCACGCAATGTAGCGAAAAAAAAAGTTTTATAGGTCGAGACAAACTCTATCGAAAGTTTATATCTTTGATAGGTCAGGTCAATATTGAGGTGAACAGAAGCCATCAAAGGTAATATTTTCCAGTTTTAGGACTTTGCTCCAGCAATCCCCAAATATCTCGGGATCTATGATAGCTAGGAACAAACGGAAAAGGAAATTAAAAGCTCTGAAAAAAATTATCGAATCGCTAACATTTTTTTCAGATTTTATCTCAGGGTCAATATTTTAGGCTCTAAGTCATCAAAGTAACAAAATTGATAATTTTGGGAAAGTTGTTTTTTTCGCAAACTCAACATTTTACTAAAATTGGCATAAGAAAATGTTAGAAATACACCATTGTTTCCTAAGTCAAAATGCCTATTGAATCATATACATGTTGACCCAGGTTAGGTCAAACTTGAAAATTTAACCTCAGCGTCAAGGTCAAGTGGACGATGGCACTGACCCAAGTAGCTCAACAATGGCCTGGCCATGTTTTGCCATATTGCAAAAGGATGTTCCCAAAATAAAAGGGAGGCTTTCGGCAAACCAGTAGGTACCCCAAAATACGATCAAGTGCGTGGCCAGGAGAAATGGATAACCGGACAACAGTTCGTAAACATAAGGTTCATGATAAAAAAGGTTTGTAAGCAGAGGTTTGCATGCAAAGGTTCGTATTGGATAAGGTTCGTACAAGACAAAGTTTATAACGGCCCAAGCTCGTAATGGAAAAGGCTCTTATTGGATAATGTTCGTACAAATTACATAGCAATTACACAAATTCGTAACGGATAAAGTTTGTATGCAAAAGGTTCGTATGCTGAAGTTCATAAAATAAAAAGTTCGTAATGGAAAACGTTTGTAAGCAAAAGTTGGTATTGTGTGCCGATTAAGTAATAGCTCGCGGGAAGGCTCGCTTTGCTCCGCGCACTGGTGCACAGGTAGGCGAAACGTGTTGTGTCCGGGACGGCTGACCGCGCGCCGGTGCGGGGGCACGCGTAGGTGAATCGAGGTCAAGGCGTAGTGATGACCGGTCGAACCCGCCCGACGGAGGTCAGTTGGTTTGTTGAAACTTGCCTTCGTGAGCCACCTAGCCATCTACCTGTTGCGATCGGCAATACCGCGTCGTCGCTGAAGTGGTAAACGACCTTTCACCTTGTACATTTTGGTATATCGTACCATTATGTACCTGACCACCATACCACCTCGCCTGACTTTGCGTATATCGAGACCACGTCGTCCTATTTCCTCCTGCCGTGTCGAGGTTATGGCAACGATGCTGTCTCGGAGTCTGAGCCGTGAAATTGTTATTTTGTTAAATGGTTTATTTACCACGCGTTACGACGTATTGTAGTTATTTGTGGCATTGCATAACGTGGTACCTGACCAGATCGTAACTGTTTACTTTGCATTTTTATCTTTGGACCCACCGTAAACGTAACGCATCCTTAACCAATAAAAACGCTTCTTTGTACCCAACTCTTTACTTCTACAGTAGACGACCACTGAAATCATATTTGAACACACATCAGGTAACTTGGTTCCGTTTCTTTTTCCGAACACGTAAATTCCCCCTTTACCGATACCAGTGAAATATACAGTCCTACCACCCGTCTACCACCAAACTCAACATAGTCCTCCGGGCGGATACGTACTGTGGAATTAAACGCGACAAGTTCCTGAGGATATTCAACATGGAGCAGGGATAATCTTGAGGATGAGGGGACCTCTGCGAAGCGCTCCTATCACCCGGATCTGAACAACATCCGTGTGATTCAGTCGATTGTCAAGCATGGAGAGTGACCTTTAGAACTGATACGTGGAGAGGTTTGAATGAACTGAAGAAAGTTGTGGCAAGGGTAGAAAGACTTCAATGGATCAGTGTAATCAGCACCAAAAAAGAGAGAAACCGAAGATGATCCTGGTTGGAAGAAATATTTCAGGCCTTCAGCAAAACTCAGGAAAAGTTCTTCAGCTACAAAAAAGCGAAGAAATTAGATGAGCAAAGATGTAAGGTCAAACTGAAGCCAATAGAACTTCCCAGGTTCACAGGTAGCATTCAGGAGACTACCCGCGGTTCAGAAAGGACTTTTGAGCGCCAAGTTCCCTCACACTCACCTGAGTCGCCGCCTTCACACTCAGACAGTGTTTAAGCAGGGAAGCACAGGACCAAAGTTGTCACTGGTGTGTATGAATGAGTCGACAAAATGCTAGAAAAGTGGCATGAAAGAGTACGGACCATCAGTCGTGACAGTATCTCATTGTGAGTTGACATCAAACACTTGACGTTCACGGGAAAAGACCAGGACTTGGTTGAAAGTATTATTCGACATCCATTTGAGAAGGGAATTATTATGATCTTTAGCAGACTAGGATAGGACAGCGAGATATCAAACACAACTGTCGTAGGCATTTCGAGACCGAAAGAACTGCAGAAGGAAAACACACAGAAGTGGGTTGATAAGAGTCTGCAGTGGACGACAGCAAGGTGGACAAGAGAAACAAGTTTTCCAAGCCTGCTGAAGTGCCTACAAGAGTCAGACCGATCTATCAAAGTATCTGTCTAACAGAGCTGCCGCGAATCACAGAAGAGCATGACCCATCCTGCACTGCCAACACCATCTAACAAGCGGGGCGATCAGCCACCAGTGTCCTGAACTTCCAACCGATGTGCCTGCACGACAGAACGCCCAATGGTCTGTCAGTGCCATCGCGGGCAGGGAAAACACGGACTTGCTAAATGCAGTCAGTACCAGCGAATGACCGTTGAAGACCGCTGGGCTGTTGCAAAGAGAGCAGGAGTCTGCTTCCAGTGTCTCGGACCACACCTCGTCCGACAGTGTAAGAGTAAAACCTGTCCAACTGGCCTAACAACCGCATCATTCATCTCTCCACGAGACTGCATCTCAGTATCGCCCAATGGGGTCTCCCTTCCAGCCTGCGAACAGAGTTCAGTTAGTAACTCTTTCAGGTCACCAGAATCTTCGCCCACCGTCCCATCACCGCGGACAAGAAGACAACCTAAGAAGTATCAGGGACAACCGAGGCAACCACCACCAAGCAGAACGCACCAGCAGGAACACCACAATCACAAACCCCTTTTCAACGGAACAACCCGCCACAGAGTCAGCGGTACGGTGCGCTGCAGTCAACGCTTTCAGCTGCTTCAGCAGACGCCGTCGTGGAGGCAACGGGCCGCGAGGGTCACTGCATGCGAGACTTCTGCTCGGATGGCAGGCTTGTGCCCATACATACGACGTCTTTGGCGGGGGGAACTGGGTTTGGACGTCATACGGGTCTGGCACGTTCGCTTGTGTCGGATTCCAGGAGAGGGTCGAAGAACCACGGCAGTACAACCAAGTCAAAGTCAGACTCCAAAGTAGACATGACAGCAGAGCTATGAACGTCCAGCTGTGGAGTACAGACCGTCTGTGTGGACCAGTGACACCGACTACCCCACCGACTGTTGATGCAGACGTGAAACTGGCGGACGACTTCAGTGGTGGCCAAGTGGACATCCTCATCGGTACAGACCAGCTGTACGACATCGTCCTGTGGGACCAGATCGCTCTTGGAGAAGGACTCAGGGCCATCGACACGATCTTCGGCTACGTCATCCACGGCCGCAGCGACAGCATCACTGGGGTCGGCCCAGTCGAAACCCAGAACAGCTCGCCACTGTCACCGAGGTGGAGCATAATGTGGAACCTTGGAACAACGCATCTGGCATCATCAGAACAACGACGACGCGGCCCTCATGCCGAATCGTCCAGGTAGATGCTAGGTGGCTCACGAGCAAGTTCAACAAACCAACCTGATCTCTCCGTCGGGCGGGTATCGACGGTATCACCCCACGCCCCTTGACCTCGGTTCAACTCTAACGCGGGTGCCCCCGCACCGCGCGCGGTCGTCCGACACCAAGGACACAAACGTTTTCGCTCTACCTGTGCACCCAGGTGCGCGGCGCAGCGAGCACTTCCCGCGAGCTATTACTTAATCGGCACAGTCGGCTAACAGCTCCTTTGTATCTATTTCACCTGTGCAAAATATTGGCATGACAACACAGCACTGCGGCGTGTGTAGTGTCCAAATGAGAGATGAAACATCGAGTTATGAAAGACCAAGATCTAAATCTGGTCTGCGATATAAACAAGTGTATCGAGTGGCAGATATGAATAATATTTGGGATTGTGAAACACTGGTTGAATTATTATTTGTGTTGTGCATAAGTAGGTCTTTGTCATAGGTGAACACCGTTACTTTTAAATGTAATTACTCGTTACTCCGTTACTCCGTTACATCGTCATAAAATGTAACAGAAGTTACAGTTACCCCGTTACTCTGTTACTATTGTAAAACAAAGTGAGTGATCAACCAGTGGCGTACCGAGTATACAGTCATCCAGTCATCCAGGGCATGTGTCACTGTCATGTCACACTCCACAGTGGCGTACCGATACAGTCATCCAGGGCATGACCTGGTGCTTTGGGCCCAAGACGCCCGTGTAAAGCTTACGTCTCTCCGATCAGTTACATCCCTTCGGCCAGTGACGGCGCCGTGCCACTCCGGCCAGTGGCCTCCCCAGCCAGTAACGGCGCTCTTGCGGCCAGTGACGGCGCCCCTCCGGCCAGTGACGGCGCCCCTCCGGCTAGTGACGGCGCCCCTCCGGGCAGTGACGGCGCCCAATAAAATATTATAGGCACGACGAGCACTGGCGAAAGGAAGGGTGGCCACGGCATTGTTAAAATATTGGTTGCACCCATGTCCATCGAGTGGCACCCGTCAAGGCAAATGACCTGTTCCCCTGTGAATTTCTGTGCATGCCTCTGATTCCAACGTAAACGCAGGTTTTATGCCGTTTGTGTTGCTTTGTGATTAGAAGCTTTTTATACCATTCACTATAAGACTTTTACCTTTTTATTATAAAATTAACTTATAAAACTATTTTTAAGTTATTTCATAAAGAAATATAAAACAAAATGCTCACCACGAACGCCCGGCTAGCTGTGCCATAGCCTTACAAGACGCTGTAGCGACGATAGCGCCGATGGCGGCTGAACAGGCCACGGCCAGTCAATTTATTACCGTGTTTGCCAAAAACGGTCCAAACCATCGAATTTCCTTTCACCGCTCCTCAGCGCCGACCGAGCCGAGGGACGACCGGTGGCCGCAAAGGGACACATGCAGAAATGCGACCAACAGTGGAATCTACGCACTGGTTTAATCAACAATATCTATTGATGCATCCGCCCTGAAAAAGATGGTCTCTTACTTGGAAGTTGTTTCGGTGTTACTTTTAGTTTTGTTGTGAAATTATGTGTGTCAAAATTCAATGACTAGACTCCAAAAGCTTTTAAATTTGGCTCACCTTTATCATAAACTAGTGCCGCCAACTTGCCGCCAACTTGCCGCCGGCCTATATAAGCTGAAGAACATTATTAACGTTTCGCGGCATCGGGATTGGGAGACAGCTTCTGTTACCGCAGTCATTGCGCATTGCGCTGCAACAGTTAAACAGAATGATTACACTATTAGATCTCCTTTCCCCAATCTAAACTCTCTTATTGGATACTGTTTGAATATAGACACAGGAGATGGCGTGTCTCTTTGCTCTAGCCTTCCCTACCCTAACCATCACCCCTTGAGTGTTCAATGGTGGGGAGGCCACAGGTGAGTTCAACCAGGTGAGATGCGATATTTGACAGCCCTTTATGCCTTATGACATTCGACCTGTTTACGTGTGTTAAGCACTGATTGTGCTGGTGCGGATAAAACCGAGCGCGAAGAGAAACAGGTATTGCAAAACATTAACTGAGTATCGGAGTAACAGAGTAACGGGGAAACAGACTCAAGAGTAGCGAAGCAACGGACCACAAAAGTAGCTTCCGTCGTTCGGTCCGTTACTGTAAAACAAATCTAACAAGCTCATAATTCGTTATTAAACAAGTATCTTAGTTAGTAACATAGAATCAGAGAAGGAAACAGACCAGTGGCCCATTTAAGTCCTTGACATTCCAAAACCCGGTCTACCACTTATTGCAGCAAGCTAGCTAACGTTTACGTAAATGTTGCAAAATCGACAAAATGGACTATTTGCAGGTTGTTTGGTGAATAGCTATTTGCAAAATAATACACAAAATGTGCTGATCAACGAGACACACATCATTTTGCATACAAATTAATATTTCGTGAGACATTTGTATGTAAAAGTGTATTATTTATAAAGCACTTGGTGTAGTGACGTCAACTAGCATCATATTGCGCACGCCACTGGAAAAGCATGGTGTTCCCGGCATTTTTCGTGGCAAATAAAAATGGTTAACGCTTTCCTCTGATTAACTGTTCACACCAAACTGCTCAGAAATTCATGGAGACTTATGCTGTGTATATTCCAAACACAAGGCGTCATCTTAATATCTTCTACAGCACATTTTCGAGATCGGTTCTGTTTCGGCTGAGGCACAGCTCTGCCCTCCACCTCATACTCACCAAGCTGCTGACGGGCACATGTCGGCGGAGATATGGTCCACACTGCAGCTCCCACGGCTCTATTTAGTTGCTTCCTGGTCTGGAGATTCTTCTTAAAAACCTATAACTATTTGAGTAGCATCCACAGGAAGTTGTTAAGTGGGCTACAATCCGGATACTGCCCTCACTGAAACACTGCCCCAGAAACCACTTGCAAAATGCAACCGTACCCTCAATATTGTTTTGAAATAGCTTCTGTCGGTCCAAAGCTTATATGAAAGATATCTAGGTAATCCTTAATAGGATCCGTTTGGCATTAATGATCTGTTTAAATGTCTTTAAACTGCCGTTGAGATTACTGATTTGGTCACTAGGTAGAATTTCACAATTTTAGTTATATGTTTGCTTGTAAAGTCACGTGATTACAAATGAAATGTCATCTGCTGCCATTTCACGTGCTTTGATTTCCGTGCGATAAATGCGTTGTTTATTGTTCCGTTGAGCCTTCATACTAAACATAAATGTGTCAACCAAACTGCTGAAATATACCCCAGGTAGCTTTTTATCGCCTAAACTACGAGTATATAAAACAGTTGGCTAGATAAACTGCAACTAGTCTATTTGGGGCTGTTTCTAGCCTGTCATTGGCTAGGGGGAAACGCCCCCTTCAGGTTCTTTCACAATACCTAAAAAACGAACAATGCTACCAACACAAAACTTGGCCTACCTTCTCTTCATCAATTTGACGTCTTCAGTAAAAATATAGAGTTGTATCCAATTTAGTGACGCCACAACACACGTCTTTGACGCAAATGTCAGCAAAGCTCTAACAGGCCGACAAATACCATTCAAAAAGCAGAATACCATACAAAATCAAAAATATAGCAAATGTCAATAAATATAAAATGGCTATCACGGATTTTGATAAGCTTAATTTTGACACAAACAAATTAAAAAATACGCATTTGGGGAAAATGATCTCAAAATCAACATTGTTTTTATATTTTTAATAGACCTGGATTATATATAAGAGAACCACATTACATATGTATGTACAAACATACAATGCTCAAACCAAATCGCGCAGCAATATATGTATTTTGTAATGACTGTTGGCTCCTAATTATGGCTCCCTCATGACGACATTTTTTGAATGTATGTCTTTTGGATTTTTGACCAGATACAGAAAAATAATTAACACCAATATATTTCTGAGACAAAGCTGGTATAGAAACATGACTTATGGATTTATATGTATTTATTTCCAATTTTGACCTCATATGACCAGACCTTGACCTTATATCGGGCCATGCGTGCAAACAGCATATATTATACAATCAAATTTTATGTGTAAGATAACCCATTGAACAAGCGCCGCATGATCTCTTGCCAATAGTGACCTGATTTGACCTTATCATGACCTTGACCTTTGCTTGCAATTTCACTTTTGATTATACGGGAGGTGCATGAATTCTTTGAGAGCACTTTGTGCGATAATAGTCTCAATATAATGCTTTGAATGGGAAATATGTCCCAAAAACTCAATTATTTAACATTTAACCTGTATTACCTGATTGTGGCCTAACATGTGCCCTTATTTTGACAGTTTCGCGTATGAGTAAGATGGGTCTCACTGAGAGCTTTTGTTTGCCGCCTTGCGCGTCTCGCTGCAGTTATTGATTCAGAAGATTATGAGAGGAAGCGACCCCCCCAGCCAATGGCGTTCAGCCGAGACCCCAGCAAATGCCAGGTTAAGGAACAGTCAAGGTAAACATTTGTTCAGGGAAATATGTCGCCAAAAAGTGAAAATACCCAGGCCACAAACAATGCATATAGCAGACAATGTTCGTTGATACAACATTAAGCAATAAGCCGCTTTACATTCGGTAGGTAGCAGGGTCTTAGAATTTCTCAGCTCTGGAGTAGCATCTGATGAAGGGTTCCATTGGGCCACCGGGCCACCAATAGGGCCGCCGGGTCTCGGGAAGGCTGGAGTTGCCACCACAGCGCAGTCTCTGCACGGGCCTGGCTTCCAGGCGGAAATAATCAGCAGCATCAGATGTGACCAGATGCTGGTGAGGGCACATGGCCGGCCCATCTGGCCAGAGCTCCAGGACGGATGGGCCGCAGCCCGCCGACTGACGGCATTACCCAATACAATCACCACCTGGCACCATATCGACGCAGTCACCACCCGGCACCATATCGACACAGTCACCACCCGGCACCATATCGACGCAATATCCGATTGGACGCGGCGTGTACCGGACGTGGGGTCAGAGATAAGGAACGCATTGCTGCAGCGGGAAGACTCGGTGCATTTTCTCTGAAGATTGTTTAGAAATGCCATCAAAAAAGGCGAACAATTACAAGCTTTCAGCCCCTGCACACCGCTTGCAGCTGTTACAGCATCGCCATTCATATGCTCACGATTTCATTTTTTCACACATACACACGAGATAGTCCAAAACTGTTCCCCGAGGAAATCTGGGGTTTTTCGGTGAATTTTACGAAGAACGCACTAGAGAATTGCGTCGGTTCCAATACTAACAAGCACGTCCTACAGTTTTGCTATCTATTTCGAACACGTGTGGGAATTGGGGGCAGGCTCCTTTCTGCGAACTGCGGCTAATCTGACAGCCAGTACGAATCGAGGCCACCATGCTCTGTAGTCTGTACCCAGTGACGGGGCCGTGCGCCTGAACTGGGCTTAGAACACTGTCCAGAGGTGGTGTGCGGGACATGGTCCACAGGACACCGGCTGGTCCCTGTCCGGCGCCGGCTGGCCCCTGTCCGGCGCCGGCTGGTCCCTGTCCGGCGCCGGCTGGTCCCTGTCCGGCGCCCGCTGGCGTCCATCAGCTGTGAGGTCAGCCCACATGGGGCGGCTCCCCTGTCGAGTGACCCCTATCACTGGCGGCCAGCAGCAGCCATCACCATCAATACGGGCCGGCGACCGTCCGTCGGACCGCTCTTATCACGTCCTGAGGGACAGCCAGCCAACAGGCCTCATCATACGACCGAGGCCGCCGCCTCACCAGAGCCCCGTAACGAGAGGCCGCCGCCTCACCAGAGCCGCGTAACGAGAGGCCGCCGCTCAACAAGAGCCGCGTACGAAGAGGCCGCCGCCTCACCCAAGAGCCCGCGTAACGAGGGCCGCGGCCTACCAGAGCCGCGTAAACGAGGCCCGCCCCTCCCCAGAGGCCGCGTAACGAGAGCGCCGCTCCACCAGGAGCCGCGTAACGAGAGGCCGCCGCCTCACCCGAGCCTCGTAGAGAGGCCGCCGCCCACCAGAGCCGCGGTAACGAGAGGCCGCCGCCTCACCAGAGCCGCGTACCGAGAGGCCGCGCCTCACAGAGCCCCTCGTAACGAGAGGCCGCCGCCTCAACCAGAGCGCGTAACGAGAGGCCGCGGCCTCACCAGAGCCGCGTAACGAGAGGCCGCCGCCTCACCAGAGCCGCGTAACGAGAGGCCGCCGCCTCACCAGAGCCTCGTAACGAGAGGCCGCCGCCTCACCAGAGCCGCGTAACGAGAGGCCGCCGCCTCACCAGAGCCGCGTAAACGGAGGCCTGCCCGCCTCACCAGAGCCGCGTAACGAAAGAGGCCGCCGCCTCACCAGAGCCGCGTAACGAAGGCCGCCGCGCTCACCATAAAAGAAGCCGCGTAACGAGAGGCCGCCGCCTCACCAAGCCGGTAACGAGAGCCGACGTCCTCACCAGAGCGCTGTACGAGAGGGCCCGCCGCCTCACACAGAGCCCCGTAACGAGAGGCCGCCGCCTCACCAGAGCCGCGTAACGAGAGGCCTGCCGCCCTCACCGGAGCCGCGTAACGGACGAGGCCGCGCCTCCCGAGCCGGCGGTAACGAGAGGCCGCCAGGCCTCACTCAGAGCCCGCGATAACGAGAGGCGCCGCCTCAACCAGAGCCCGCGTACGAGAGGCCGCCGCCTCATCCCCGAGCCGCGTACGAGAGGCCGCCGCTCACCAAGAGCGCGGTAACGAGAAGGCCCGCGCCTCGGCACCAGAGCCCCTAACGAGAGGCCGCCGCTCACCAGAGCCCCGTAACGAGAGGCCCGCCGCTCACTCAGAGCCCCGTGAACGGAGAGGCCCGCCGCTCAACCAGAGCCCGTAACGAGAGGCCGCCGCCTCACCAGAAGCCGCGTAACGAGAGGCCGCCCGCCTCACCAGAGCCGCGTACGAGAGGCCGCCGCCTCCACCAGAGCCGCGTAATCGAGAGGCGCCGCCTCACCTGAGCACGTAACCGAGAGGCCGCCCCCGCCTCACCAGAGCCGCGTAACGAGAGGCCCGCCGCTCACCAGAGCCGCGTACCGAGAGGCCGCCGCCTCAACAAGCCCCCGTAACGAGAGGCGCCGCCTCACCAAGAGCCGCGTAAAGAATGAGGCGCCGCCTCACCAGAGCCCCCGTAACGAGAGGCCGCCGCCCACCAGAGCCCCTCGTAACGAAGAGGCGCCGCTCACCAGAAGCCGGGGTAACGAGAGGCCGGCCGCCTCACCAGGCCGCGTTAAGAGAGGCGCCGCTCACAGAGCCGGTACCGAGAGGGCCGCCGCCTCAACCAGAGCCGCGTAACAGAGGCCGCCGCCTCACCAGGCCGCGTAACCGAGAGGCCGCCGCTCACCAGAGCCGCGTACGAGAGGCCGCGACTCACCAGAGCCGCGTAAGAGAGGCCGAGCCGCACTCACAGAGCGCGTAACGAGAGGCCGCCGCCTCACCAGAGCCCGTAACGAGAGGCCGCCGCCCACGCAGAGCCCCGCGTAACGAGCCGGCCGCCGCCTCACCAGAGCCGCGTAACGTAGAGGCCGCGCCTCACCAGAGCCGCGTAACGAGAGGCCGCCGCCTCACAGAGCCTCGTAACGAGAGGCGGCCGCCTCACCAGAGCCGCCGTAACGAGACCAGGCCCCCGCCCGCCTCACCAGAGCGCGTAACGAGAGGCCGCCGCCTCACCAGGCCGCGTACCGAGAGGCGCCGCCGCCTCAAGAGCCCGCGTAACGGAGGCCGCCGACTCACCAGATGCGCGTACCGAGAGGCCGCCGCCTCACCAGAGCCGCGTAACGAGAGGCCGCCGCCTCACCAGAGCCCCGTAACGAGAGGCCGTCGATCGGGCCGACCCTGACCGGCTCTGACGTCACTCCGGACACGTGGCACACTCAGCTGTCGGGTCAGACGCACTGTCCAGTCAGGTCAAACGCACAATCCAGTTATGTCAGACGTGCAGGTCAAACGCTGAGGTCAAACGCTGATGTCAAGTGCTGAGGTCAAACGCTGAGGTCAAACGCTGATGTCAAATGCTCAGGTCAGACACAGTTCCGTCGGGTAAGACGATCAGGTCAGACATATTCCCGTCGGGTCAGACGATCAGGTCAGACATAGTATGTATTCGTAAAAATAATAGTCCCGTCAGGTCAGACCATCAGGTCAGACATAGTCCCGTCAGTTCAGACGCTCAGGTCATACATAGTCCCGTCAGGTCAGACGCTCAGGTCAGACATAGTCCCGTCAGGTCAGACGGTCAGGTCAGACATAGTACCGTCAGGTCAGACGCTCAGGTCAAACATAGTCCCGTCAGGTCAGAAGCTCAGGTCAGACAAAGTCTCGTCAGCTCAGACGGGCGGTGTTAGGGTGGCTTGATGTGGAGGATCTGTTTAAAGGGAATAGTTCACCTTTAACATAGGGTTTTGAGTTGAGATAGCCAAGTTGTGGCGCATGGCCTTGAAAAATGACTTGTGACGCTTTTTCACATTTTCCAAGAAACCTCTTAATTATTTAATTATTCAGTCCTAAAAAGACGGGACCCGGGTATACGCGGTACTCCAATCGCTGATTGGCTGATTTTGGCTGAGTTGACGTATGATTATGACGTTCAGATGACGTAAGACTTGGGGAAAGTGTAAGTGCTGGACAAAACCATACTGTTTCAGTACCTCATTCTTTGTATTGCAAGAATGAACTTTGTCAGGTAATGCTATGCATAGTGATTTTGATGTTTAAATCTTCTATAAAACATTTTTATCAACAACGTTTCGTAGCGTATGTGTAGCGTTCAGCGCTGGCCTGAACGTTCCAGGCTCGCGTACAAATTGATGATCTGTCCCCACGTTCGTGGTCCCCATCAACCAACACCCCAGCCTCGCACCAATGACGCGCGTGCGCTGTTTGAATTGGCCGCCCGCGGCGCAGCCGGCCCGCTGAGTGATAGAAGCCGATCGCGAAGACCGGTACGGCCAGTGACGTGTAGAACCGGTGCATGAACCTTGTGACACAATAAATCCAGATGGAAGCCAAAGAGCACGGACAGTGTTAGCGACGGTGGCGGTCACCACACTTTTCACATAGTGGAAAATATAATAGTGACGAATACCTAACTTAAGCAAGTACTGTGGTGGTTTTCAAAGCGTTGGTAGTTTTCGGCCATCTTCAACAAGTACTTGGGCAAGTACCACCCTGTATAGCGAACGATCCTCCCACTAAATCGGACGTTGCGTGCTTCTCAGCAGCCTGATTTTGCATTACTTTGAGGAAAAAATATGAATTATCAACTCAAATAATTGATATTTTAAATTCGTTTTTCCCGTAAAATATAGGTCTCTTTGACTTACTAGTAATATGATACTTAATTTCTTGCTTCTCTTCATCATTTCTGAGCTTTTTCTCGTTTTATTTCAATGTGAACTATTCCCTTTAATGGAAATAGTTTACCTTGGATTGTGTTTTTTTCAACACGATTTGATTATATTTTGAAATCCAACTTCTTTTCTTCTTGTAAAAAATAGCCATACAGGACGCCGATTTAGGACAGAAGGACGTACATTTTTTATTTTATCAAAACTATATACGTACTCTTTGCAACGTCAAACGAAGGAATCGAATGACTCAGCCAATCAGATTAGTAAGTAGTCGCGTAAGATTACTGTATAGCCTCTGCCCAGGTGTACTTAAGGCCCACATTCTTGACATTCCTTATTTGTGGCCCACATTCCTTCGACAAAAAGTCCAATATATTCGTCTGGAGAGCTTTTTCAACCAAGAAAACTTGAAGTTAGGGTTTTTTCAACACGGGCTACAAAACTGCCATCTCAGTTCAAAACCCATGTTGAAGGTGAACTATTTCCTTTAAATATCACACGCTCGCTCTACTGCACAAAATTCGCCTGTGGCATGCACTATTTCATTTTACCCTCCATCCAAACAAACCACGAGGCACAACTCACAAGTTCATACAACCCGCCAAGATGACGATCTGCGTCTACTATCTGTCAGGACAGAGGCTGGGAGGCCCGTTCTGGTATCATGTAGTGAATATGTACATACATACATACATACGTCATACATATAACGCACTCCCGCCGCCCGGTGGAAATGTGAGAAATGTCAGTCGCATGTTTCCATCGCGCTCTCAAACGAATTAACTGGATGCGGATGACAGAGCGATCCTGCTTACCATCACATTGTCATTGTTTCTGTCGTTTTTATCATGCTCATTTTAACCTGTGTATATGTCTGATGTCTGCATGTGTCCCTACAATGTATGTAGTTTATAATCTGACGAAAGGCAAGAAAGAGTCACCATTGCGTGGGTTTGCCGAAATAAATGGTATATATGGTGTGACAGGTGAATCTCTTGTGGCTTAGTAATATTTGTTTGGTTTGGTTTGTGGACCAAACACCGTATCCTTTTGAGACCAAAGTGCTAATTGAAATTATGATCCTGTTCCGAGGGATGTGGGGAGCCGGGCAGACTTTTTCAGAGACCCGCCGAGTGATTTGAGCCCCGGTCTCCGGCACAGAAGGGGCAGACTTTTTCAGAGGCCCGCCGAGTGATTTGAGCCCCGTTCTCCCCCTCACAGAAGGCAATGAGTATGGCTTAACACTGCGCCGAGCTGCTCACCGGTTTCTACTATTGCTTACCACATTTTACCCGAAATTACCTTTGCCGAATACGTCGACCAGAGACTATCATGGGTGCCCAAACCCCAAGCCCAACCCAGCCGAAACCCATGAACATCAAGCCCAGGCCCACAGACCAGACCCCATTAACTTCATAATATTGATACCCATGCCCATTAGGGCCCATTCAGATAAGGCAATAATTATTTTCACAAAAATTCGCTACATTACCTTAGCAAAGTCTATTGTTTAAGTGTCCTATAATCATAAAAAAATTACCTGGTTAAACATATCTGATTGTCAAGTAAAAAATAACTAATTAGCGACATGATTCCAAAATTGCATAGCCCATGCCCGCCCAGTACCATGCAAAGCAAAATGCCATACCCAACCCAGACATTTGGAAGAATTGAATGGGCACCCATGGGTGCACCCAGCCCATGATAGTCCCTGACGTCGACCACAAAGGGCAGGTAAACTTATTTACCTTGCTTTGAATAACATGGCCAAATGGTGTATGAAACTTTACACTACACAATTATATATCTCAATATTACCATCATATATTTATATTGTATTCCGGCCGTATGAAATTAATCCACCATGAACCATAGTTCGCTTACACTGGATGACATCTGCCGTCGCCTTGGCTTGTCATGAATCGTACAGGTTATCACGCGCCCTGGAGGGGGAGGGGGCGAAATCCGCCCACCCCCGGCTTTTCGACAAAAAAGGAAAACGGCGGCACACAGCGCCACCGTTTTTTGCATACCTGTTTGAAATTTACTAACCACATTTTATAAACAGTCAACTCCTCATATTAATTTATTGATGACAAGACGCGTTTCGTAGAGACTTCATCAGTTGGTCATTCAAAAGGACATAACAAAAACAGATCGTTGACACTTCAAAAATACATACAAAGTTCCATTCATTCGCCACACGTGATTGTTTCGTCTACAGTCTCCTGGTAGGGCGAAAAAGTAGGCGAAAGCAATCTGTATTACACATCTAATTTATGTATTGTCAAAATTAATTTTGAAGTCATTTCAGATAAAGTTATTCTTCCGGTCTTCGGATTTATACAGTCATGTACTTCGAGTACTGCAGCTTCAAGCGCTATCCTCGTTTTCTTATCAATGTGCTCTTTGACACTTCTTGCGCCTTTCCAATCCGGTAAAGCTCCACATTCTTGATTATGTTTTACTATTGTTTTGGGTC
>VOPJ01001094.1:0-12939 GCA_014673585.1 Semibalanus balanoides
CGAACCTTACTGCACTATACTATTTTGGGAAATTTTGAATTCGTGCCATGCCATGATGTTTGAAATTCATGATGTGTCATGTCATGACCCTGTTTGCTTATTGAAAGCTTCTCAGAGCCAGAGATCGAGGGACCTTTGATGGCCTGGCTTTGTGCTGATATGCATATGCTGAACTTAAGACTTTTGGTGGCTTTGTGGCAAGCTTACGTTGATGTTTTATCACCGAAGATGCTGGAGCGATGATTCATAGGCGGTATGAATTGTGGCAAAGCTTCGCGGACAGTATTAGGATAAAAACCAAGGATCCATGGACGATATATGGTAGAAAGGCCAAGGTTTTTTCGACGATAGGAGTCATTTGACCTGCTTAGCGTTTTCATTTGACCTGTTCAAAGCCCGATCCTTACGTGACGTCATACTCCGTCGTCTCCCGTTTTACGTTGGTCCGCCTGCCTCCAACGGAGCCTGAGGAGAGCTTCCCGACATGGTTCGTTTGAAGGGCTCGGAGGGGTCAAACTACGGGAGATGCACCATTCGAAAGCTGAGCTCACGCTCACTACGTATTTTTGTAATACAAAATCTCTAGCGCCTTTTTTGAAATTGGCATTTTGTCCGAAATCGCGCCCCTTTCGTTTGGCCAGGGCTATCGCGTATGCTGTAGCGAAAATGCAGACCATTGACATGTCTACCGATTCATCATTCTCTGCGCGTCAAGGTCTCATAGAATACAAAGCCATTATATGGTTTGGTTAGTTGCACGGCTGCATCAGAGCCAAGCGCTCTCGGTGTCGGCACTAAAGCTCACTAGCCGTTTGTGCCTCACTCTCAGAATCGCCCCTCGCGACACGCGAGCTGAGCACTGCCCGCCGCAGACCCGGCCTACGGAGCGGGCTCTCGGCCAGTCACGGACGAACGGGTCAACCCATGATGAAAACACTAGCTCTGTCCAATAGCCCAGCTATCCAAATAGATCATGACAAATTGCCAGCTTCCTCCGACCGATACGAATGGTACTTTTGGACAATTGAATGGACCATATTTGCCAATCGTAGCCTCTGACCGGGACTGGGTGCCAGCCCGGCTCGGCCAGCTTCGAGTCTGTACATAATGTGACGTCAGAGGCAACTGCGCGGCCGCCGCCTACCGGCTGGCCGGTCAGGGTCAGGTCATGATCGGCGGCGGCGGTGCCGTGGCCTCTGACGTCACATCTTGTACAGTCTCGAAGTTGGCCCAGCCGGGCCGGTGCCCAGCCCGGTCAGAGGCTATGTTTGCCAAATATGGTTCATACCATGGTCCAAAAGTACTATTGTATCGGTCAGAGGTGGCAATAAATGTGTCATGATGTCCTTGGATAGCTGTGGTAGTGAAGTTGTGAACACAGTTAGACTTCTTAACATGCGATGCACCGTTTGTCCGTGACTGGCCAGGAGCTCGCTCCGTAAGCCGGGGCGGCGGCCCGCAGTCTCAGCTGTTGTTGTTGTTGTTGTTGTCTCCCTTCGGCAGTAAGCTCAATCCTGCGTAGCCTCGCGGCTCTGGAGGTGTCTGGCAGCGGCCCCCAGGGCCGACACCACTCCGCTGCTCCGGACCTCATCTGGTGTCGGGTATATAGATCCCAGGTGTCGCAGTCGGACTCCCATGAGGGCCGGGCAGTGGAGCAGGATATGCTCCGGAGTGACAGCCTCCTCCTTGCAGACGATACACCGACCCGCCCGGCACGCCTTGTGGCTGCATTGATCGCACTCTGGGCTGGAGTTGCGTCCTATCCGGTGCATGTACTGCGCTGAGCCGGACCAGTGGCCGGCGCGCAGTTGGTGAACATCCACTGCTGTCCCTCGGGGCTCTCCCTTGGGAGCCGCCCGGGCTGCCGCGCGTACGCGGTGCGGACGTCCACGGGGACCTCCTGCGGCAGTGCCGCGGCCTCCTTAGCTATGGGGTTCGCCCGCTCACTCCCCTCCAGGGCCCAATCTTACTAAGAGTCCAGTCTTACCAAATGCCGTGAATGGGTAAATACGGCATGTTGATGCGCCGGCCTGCAAAAAAAAAAAAACGGGATGCGTTATGGGCGCAAATTGACCCAAAGTTGTCGGCGCGCCCTTAAACCCCAATAAACAAACAAACAGGCTATGACAAAACGGTAAACATGTCATTGATGTGCATTTTCGCCATACCATACGCGATAGCCCTGGCCAAACAAAAGGGGCTCTATTTCGGACAAAATGTCGATTTAAACATAAGCGCTCAATGAATAAAAAAAAAAATAAAAAATACATCGCTGGATTCCGCGTGAGCTCAGCTTTCGAATGGTACATCTCCCGTAGTTCAACCCTCCGAACCCTTCAAACGAACCGTGCCGACGAGTCTGGACAGGTGCGGTTAGGACCGGGGCGAACGGTGGGGGTGGGGGGGGGGGGGTAGGAGGAGGTGCATAGCCCATTGACGTCCGTAAATACGTCTGCTAGATACTCAGTTTTTTTGGGGGGGGCGAACGCACCCGTCCATTGCATCGTGTCGACAGTTTTGGTGAAGCTGCGACATTCTCTCCTTCTCTTCTCGTCACGATCAAGGGTTATTTTAGAACGAAAACATTGTTTAGAACGACGAAACTTGCACAAAATAAAGTACACGACGGCGAGAGTGTCCTGTTCACAAGTCGTTTCCTTATGTGCTGCATCAAATCGCCACTGATAACCTCGTAAGTTTGTGACGTGTTTCTCACCGTCGCCGGTGGATGGCTAGAGCCTCCCCCGCACCCCCCCCCCGACAGCCGCCCGGCGCAAGCAGTGTTTCAACGTGGACGCCTTTGTATTATTGCGGCTAGAACCCCCCCACCCCCGGACGGCGGGGGAGGGGGGGGCGACCGCCGCACAACACGCTTCGAGCGGAGAACAACGGAGAAAATAGATCTCCGACTTTCGGGACGCCCGCGCAGGCCCGTACGTTACGTACCGGTCGGAGAGCAATGTATCCGGGGAGGAGGAGCGGGACTTCCCCTGTGTCACCCCCTAAACTGCTCGCCCCTTTCCTTAACTGCCCTTTAGCCTTATAGTGGCAGGCTCCTGGCTACCGCTATTAGTGGCAGGAGTCGGTTCTGTCCCCCCCCCCCGGAGATCTCGAGAGTCGAGATCTACCAGTCCGATTCGAACAACGTTCAATTCCCCTCTTCACGATCTACATTACAAAAACAAACATCTTTAAAAGGGGGCAACGGGGGGCCAGAAACTACACAAATTCGAGGTATTTTTGATGCAACACAGCTGGGGCATTCCACGATAGATCGACCAAGGCATAACACCACCATATTTTATTTTTGTCTGTCATTTGTTCTAGGTGGTTTTTATAGGCGGGGAAGCCAGTTGTGCCAACGACAAAACATTTCAGCAGCGTTTTTTAGATATAGCCTCGGGCGCTTTTCGCCTAATGTTAAAAACGTTATTCAAGGAAAAGCTCGAGGGGGGCCTTTCAGGTCTTCCTCCCCGTAATGGGCGAGGGTTAAGCGTTGCGTGGCGGCGCGTGTAATTAATACTAATTGTTGCTAAGAAAAGATACTTTGAAATTCAAATCTCGTGCTTTCAGCACTACCGATGCATCTTTGAATGCTTTCTCGGCGACAAAGAGCCGAGAGCAGTGCGGTATTTCCGGGCTCCTGTTTCCATCCGAGTCGTCGCTGTCATGTTTGTCCTGCCAGTGCTGTTGTTCCCATTGTGTATGCATTGCCGCAGCTCTGGTCGGCATCTATGCCATATCCCGTCCAGTCTACAAACTTTATGCGAAACTTTGTTGCAAGTTCTTTTCATTGCAATGCAGTTGCATTTGAAATATTTCCGAGATGAACAAAGAGCTGATGTTATGCGGAAAGGCCCCAGTCAACGCCTGAAATAAATCGTGGTATTACTCAATGCGTACACAGACTACAGTTGCTGACACTGCCGCCCGTTTGTGACATGTGGTTTTCGATTACACATATCCCATTCCTTACGGCATGAGCCATTTGTGTTCACGAAAAGTCGAGACAGAATGCAAAGTTCAGGACGACGTAAATACAAATGTTACATTGAAGTTTCGTGCAATAACACAATTCACGGGTATAGGGTCAGTTAAGCTCTGCGTTGTCCCGGGCAATATTTCTTGGCATATGTACATTGTACAGTGCGAACTGTGCACGGAGCCGCTGGCTACGCAGCTGGTGATGACGTCACGACTACGTCCTGTAGTATGGCTCCATAGGACTGGAGGTGAAGCACGCCGCTGCAGAACCACGCCGGCTACGTAGCGCGCCAGATGCCGGTGACGCTTGGCAAATATCCGCTCTGAGGCATTGCGTTCCACCCGGGTGTCTTTGGCTCAGATTTGTAGGTCAAAGTGCCCGAGTCAACGCTGTAAGCAGTAAATGCCCTCGCGCTGTAAGGCAAGTGCCGATCGGATTTAGACTATGGCAAGCCAGGGCTTGAGTTCATTTGGTCAAGTTTATTGAACACGCTAAAATGTTGAAACTTTGACACATCCCCATTTAAAGGTCTCTGGTAATCATTTACCCTCCCGCTCAGTGTAGCGCGCCAGAGTGATGTCACCCCCCTCGTTTCTTCGGAATTACTCGCGTAGTTATCAACTGATCGCAATTTTACTTCCAGTACCTTACTTTTGAACAATTTGACACATACTCTGACAATTTCGAACTTCTTACCCCTATGACCTCTGACTCTTGCTTTGTTTCTCAAGGTCGCGTTTGGCGCAACTGCAGTCCCTTAGTATCGATCCTTGAAACATGTGCAGTTTCCTAGTGTTTGTTGTTCAGGAGCACATGTGTTTCTAGGTGACAGTTGTAGTTTTGCAGTGATTACAACCGTGATTGACCTTTTCAGAGGTCAACCGATGTCACTGACATCCGATGACCTTAGATGACTTTTTTTGCTTCTGTCCGGTACCAGGACAATTTGTGACGCTGATTTCAAATCTGGATCCATTTTACATAATTATATGTTTCACTGTCCGGTCATACGCTTCCAAAGGTCAACCGAGGTCAATGTCCTCAGATGACCTGACATGACCTATTCAGAATTTGGCAGTCGTAGGTCATTTTGTAACACTGATTTCAAGTTTGGCGTCCATTCAGCATACTGCTATGTTCTTTTACGATTTTAGCTAAATCAGTATTCATTTTTTACGCATTTACGATTTGATGACATTTGGGTCAATGGCATGACCTTCAAGGTCATCTTATCACCCAGGACCTTAAAATCGGATGTCGATGTTTTTTTTTACGTCACAAGCAGCACGCTCGTTTTTTAATCGAAGCTCTAGCTCAATAAGGGGCAAAACGCCAGGGGGCCGTGCCACATCCCCTCCCCCACACGGTCACGCATTGATCTTGATTAACCCTCGCCCTGCACGGGCTGAGATACTTAACCCTCTTAAGTCATTTGATTTTGACATCATTGTTTGAATTCGATGTAGGTGTAATTTGAAGACAAGGGTCAGGTCACCAATTGTACTGGTTTTGCACGGTTCAGATGACCATAAATGTTCATAAATCAATCGAGATAACCACATGTATGTGGTTTCATTCGATTAAGAAATGCTTAGGCTTTCGAGAAAGTGTCAAATTTTGTCAGATCTCCTCTCAAAACTTGCACAAGTTGGAACGCTTGTCTCAACACTAGTTTACGCAGAATTAATGCTTGATAAATAGGGAGAATGTTCGTTAAATAGGAGATTGGTGTATGGACGCCTGTGTGATGGCGTGACAGTAGGTATAGGCGTTTGTCTGGCCGCGTGTCTGATATTGCTAAATGGTTGATGGCTCCGGCAAACTGATGGGCATGTGGTTTGAAAGAGGTATCGTACATGGATTCGGTCCAGATTGGATCTAAATTCTGCAGTGGGCACTTCAGAATTTATGTCTCCCTGGGGGGTATTTGATTGGAAATTCCAGTAGCGAAGCATCTGTCTGGTTTATGGCTCCATTGGTCTCGCTTTCTGTCAGAACTAGTCAGTTAAGTTCTGTGTCGGACTTTCTGTCAGTTGGTCAGTTATGTTCTGTGTCGGAGTTTCTGTCTGTTGGTCAGTTATGTTCTGTGTCGGAGTTTCTGTCTGTTGGTCAGTTATGTTCTGTGTCGGGCTTTCTGTCAGCTGTTGGTCAGTTATGTTCTGTGTATTTTTTTTGGACAGTTGGTCAGTTATGTTCTGTGTCGTTTTTTGTCAGGTCATGTCAGGCGGGTCCAGGATGTGCATTGCGTTGTTATTGTGTTTTTTATTCTGTTCATTGGCACGAATTACCTTACAGCATGGCTTGTTTTCATATAAATGGATGCGCGAGGTAAAAAGTGGATTACATGAGTCGTGACTGAGAACTGTGAAATAAGTAAACAATCGTAATAAAGTTAATCGAGTGAAAGGAAGGCCTTATTGTATTATAATAATTCATGTTGTGAAACTCATGTTTCGTAATAGCATAGATAGAAACGGACCATTGTTGTATGATGAAAATCATGACTCGGCCATCTGTTGGAATACTATCTTCAGATTTGCTACACATTGATATGTATCCCGTGGGTCTCCAGTCTTCATGATGTATACTCTGTTAACAAGGTCACGTTTTTTGTGTGAAGTTCTGGAATAATTCAATACAAATCATTAAATGGCCTTAGGGTGGTTAGAGCTAAAAAATAAGTTTGCATGAAACAGAATCAAAATTAATAGTTAATGTGTATAATATTGAAATGTGTAATGTAATGTGTATGATAATGAAAAATAAAAACTTATCATATGACATTTTAACGCAGAATAATGTTCAAGCTTATGTTCTCATAATGTCTTGTCATTTATGTCTTAGTGCTTGGTATCATGTTCGCTTTGCCTAGGCTGCTAGTCGCAATATCTTATAACCCGCGCCATGCCGGTGCTCGGCGCCACCTGACGTGGCGGGGGGGGGGGCGCTTCGACTCCCCCCTTGAACTCGGCTCCTATGGACCTAGATATAACTCAAAATCACCGTTCGAGAGCTCGTCAAAAAACATTTTTGAAACTATTTCAGTGTGCAAATTGTCTCAGGTCAATATTAAGGTCACCAGAGGTCATCAAAGGTCATATGTTTACAGATGTCGGACTTCGCTCCAGATACCCCAAAAATATCGGGAACTATAATAGCTAGGAACAAAAGGAGTAAAAGATTCAAAAGCTATTAATATTTCCAATCAGCAACATGTCCCCCAATTGGAGCTCAGTCAATAGTTTAGGCTAGTTTAGGCTGTCACTAAAGTAAAAAAGGCTATTTTTGTCAAAACTTTTCACAAATAGTTGTTTACCAAATCAAGATACGACAGTATTTTGACTCCATCGTCTTTGTCTCGTCAAGGCGCTTTGAATCATGTATATAATGACCAGGATAGGTCAGCTAAAAAAAAATGACCTCAGTTCAAGGTCAAGTGGTGACCCAATCACGTCATGTTACAGATTGGGAGACGCTTCTCGACGAGATAAACACATTGGTACCGTTTTCACTTGTCTATATTTGTTTTGTCGAGAGTTGACAAAATGGTGTTGGTGACCTCGGATGACCTCAGAGCTTCGATTGCGCCCTAAACGCCTCGGAGCGCCCTAAAACACCAATCATCATCAAAGTACAGCCGGTTCGAACTCGTCCCGCACCTGCCATACTCCCCTGAACTAGTTCCATGACTTTTATTTGTTCCCAAATTTGTACAATGTTCCCAAACATGAAAAATGGGATCAGTTAACACTACTTTGCCTTCGATGACGTCATCGAGGCCGTATAGGCGTTTCTGTAGGCCAGCTATAGGAAGAGACGCGTCCGGGAACTCTAGTTTGTCTCTTTGAATGGTTTGGGCCGCCAGCTGATCAAGCCGCTCCTTGTTGTAATTGTTGGCAGGTTTTATGTGTCCGCTGCCGTGTTGTACAGGCGGATTCATTAACCCGCGCCGGGCCGGGGGGGGGTGTTTAGAACCCCCTCAGGTTTTTCTGTGATATCGGGAAAAACGGCGGCGCGTAGCGCCGCCAAAATTTTCAGTACCGTGTTTCGATCATCTTTGTTACAGCTTTCAAAAAAGTTTTGACAATAGTATGTCAGGTCAGGTCCACCAGGCTAGGTCAAGTGCCCACCTCCGAAAAAAGTTTGCGGTTCCACCAAGCCACAGTTTTTAGCGGATTGGTTTTCCGTACTTACAGGTGTCATAAGAGCATGACTATCTATCTTTGTAATAATCTCGGATTTTCGAATATCGGTGACCTAAGGTCAGGTCCATTTCCTGACTCCCCATTATAAGTGAATGGGAAAAATAAACAGATGCTTCTTATTCGGAAAGTATGCATCGGATCAGGCTTGATTATTTCAGACATCAATGTTTTTTTTAAGCTCATTCTGAATGACTAGGTGCGATTTGTTTTCTAAGAGATCTCTACAAGGTCATCTGAGGTCATCTGAGGTCATCAGCAATGATTTGCTAATAACTTCGATATAATGAAGATAGAGACGAGCAGATGACACCACTGTATTTGTATCGTCTGTCCGCGTCGCCCCATATGCAACAGTGACCTATCTTGGTCACCAAATGACCTTGAACCTGAGTTCAAATTTTGAAGTTGACCTTACGAGCGTAATCACTGGTAAGTATGTCAAAGAGTCTTGACGAGGAACACGAAGTGTTTAACAATCATTTATGTGTCATTTTTTTAGTAAAATGCTATTCCAGGAAAACATATTTTAACAAAACTGCAATTTTTGACCTTTGATGACCTCTGGAGCCTAAACTATTGATCTGAGCTCAAATTGAGGACCAGTGCGATTTTTGCAAATTCAATTATCTATCTAAGCCTTCTTTTACTTGTTTACTCCTAGCTATCATAGTTTCCGAATATTTTGGGATAATCTCTGGAGCTAATGTCCCTAATCTGGGAAATTTGAGAAAAAATTTGACCTTTGATGACCCTCTGGTGACTCTATATATTTGACTGAGCCAAATTTCACCGAAATAGTTTCCAAATCCTTTTTGACGGGCTCTCGAACGGTTAATTTTTGGTTTTGTCTAGGTCCATAGGGGCGAGTTAGAAGGGGTGTCGAACCCCCCCCGGCCGAGGAAGGTGGGCGCCGAGGCGACCGGCCCGGCGCGGGTTACGTGTGTCGCAGCGGATAGCATTAGCGTGTTGGCGCTGGATGAAATAGTCTGAAGTTTTTTATGGGTGTGTTCTGATATTGATTTTTCTTTGCTATCTGGAACTCGTTATTATTGAATTATTCACTCGAAGTTTTGCAAAAAGTCGCAAATCTACGCCAGGAGTCTTGCTGTCACAGAATGGCTGTCGCAAACATTGAAAAGGTATATACCTATCCCTAGGATAAGATGCAAGTCGTGCTTTCTTGCTAACAGTTGTCGAGCTCTGCACTTTGAGCCTGACGCAAGCCGTGAACATTGCAGAATCAAGAACCGCCTCAAGACGACGACGCCTAATCTTTGAAGCGGGAAACTGCGAAACACAATACTAGATAGTAGGGATGTAAATTTCAGTGCCACGGAGCCGGCGCAGGGCCCCAATTCAGCCTGAAGCTGTGTCTAAACTCAGGCTTGCCGGTCTCTTGCCGGGCTCAGCACAAGTTTGGGGTTTACAAGATTGTTTGATGTGTAATGAAGTAGACATGCAGATTGCTGGCTGCCGGGCCTGACTGGTGCTGCCACATGTGGCCGGGCTTGATGCTGATGCCAGCTCATTTATGAGCGGTGGCGTTGCCGTTTTTTTAAGGGCATAGTACCTCCTCGTAGGCCAATATAGAATGTGTGGTGTGTATCGGTAGATAAATCTTTTCTGATCTCACCTGCAAAGTCTGGTTTCCGAAACTCCCCCCCCCATTATATAAAAAAATACATTTGCACCTTCAATGATTGGCAATCATTCGTAAAATTGTGGTTGCCTCACTATTTTGAATCACTTCTTTGAGGACTATAACATTCTTTTGAATATTGCAAACATAACATCACCGTTCCGTCAGTGAACTTTACAATTAAAATGCGTGTGCAGTTAATGATATTGTCATCAACCTTAGCTTATTTTCATAATAAAACAGCAAGAATGGCTCTGGCTCGATTTTGGGCCGTAAAAGTTAAGCGACGTTACTTAATAACGCATATGCTTTTCAAGGTCCAGTCTCGGCGAATTCGTACGCTTCGGCTTTAACCCTATTCCTGGAGGGATGAAAAGTATACGAATCTGTCGGGGGGGGGGGCTCATTCGGCCGCCCCCTTGCAGATCTCCGCTGCCATAAGAGCTAGAAACATAAAACTTTTGTGTGTTGACTTTTATCGACAACCGGAAACTCTATTTTGTCAAATTTTGGTTGACCTTGGGTCATTATCTTCAAGGTCCAATGAACGTCCATCAAAAATTATTTTTGTCAAAACATGATATTTTCAGGAAACCTTGCCATTATCTCGGAAACATATGGCAGCTAGGGAATCCAAAAAATCACTGTAAAAGCGGTTTTAAAACTGTCTTTCACCGTAAGCATCAGAAATGACCTCGGGTCGATGGTTTGGACCTGTAGAGGTCACAAATGTCTAAAAAACCTGTTTTTCAGGCAAATTGTTTGTTCTTTAATAACTTTTTTATCTAAAGTATAACAGTACTTTATTTTGGGTAACATCGTGTTCTCCTTGTCATTGCGGTCGATCAATCAATTTGTCATCGGAAATTTTGACCCCGGGTCAGGTCAAGTTCAAGGTCCAGGTGACGTAAGGGTCGGTCAAAATGCATATCAAACGACGGTGTATGGACGAGACAAACATTTTGAGAACCATTTGTGAGTCTCTATAATGTTCTGTCACGAGTTTTATTGAAAAAAGGTGTTGGTGACCTTGAATGACCTTTCAAAAGGTCATTGACTAAAAAAATTTAATCCTTTTCATGAAGAAGGGGCCTAAGATGAACATGAATAACTGAAATAATTGGATTGAATGCAAATGTATTAAACCCCGTTTCATTTTCACCATATATTATGTTGAAGAAATAGCATTGTGAACCTGACATCAGGTCTTCAAATATTTAGATATCACCCTGAAAATTTTACACATATATTGGCTGTTCTCTCGCATATAATCGGTTTTTCGAAACGTCCTGAAAAATGAAAAAAAACTTGCATCATTTTGGTGAAAAATTAAGTTAAAAAAAAAATTATTTCAAAAATTCCAATTTTTGAATTTTTGAGATATTCCATCTGAAAAACAGCCATTCTCTACCGATGTTCTGTTTTTGCTAACCACTTCTGCTTCAACCACACAACTCTCCATGAGTGCTTAACCATGCAAAGATTTTGTGTCAAAACGGCCGAACACGCCCCCCTAAAAACTGTCCTGGACCCCCTCCTAATAACTCGATTTTGAAAAAAGTACACCATTCGATGCGCAATGAAATGTTAGGAAAAGACAGCAAGTTTGAATATTCTGAGTTGAGTAATGAATGACCCGTACGCGAAAAACCTCAAGGGGGGCCGATTCGCCCCCCCCCCGACAGTAATAGGGTTAAGCGCGCTTCTTGGACACGTAACAGTTGCGCCAATTTGACAGCCCAAACAGGATGAGAGCAGCGATCTTTGAATCATCTTTGAATTTAGTGCTGAGCACAGCTGGAACCAACGTTTTGGAGTCAGAAATAAATACAAAATGCTTTGCCGACACATTGCTTTATGGCAACTTTGAGCAAGAGCATACAGGATTGTTAAATCCCACCATTTTTTAAAATAAATCCTCAGGAGGTGGCACTATCCTTTTAAATAAACTACTGCATCTCTGCTAGGTAGGGTCGAATGTACCCGATTCCTCAATCCTGGCGGTAATAACCATTTGGTGCCAGCCATCACGGATACTGTGTCTGTGTTGCAGAATGCAGGTCTTCTCTGTCGGACCTGACAGGTGATCTGTCTGATCTATCTGACCTGTCTGCTCTGTTACAGGTGACCTGTCTGATCTATCTGACCTGTCATCTGACCTGTCTGCTCTGTTACAGGTAACATGTCTCATCTGTCGGACCGAGTCGAAGAAGCACGATCCGTTCCTGGACCTCTCGCTGGACATTCCCGATCGGTTCGTCCACCAGCGCAAGGCCAAAGATGGCGAGCCGCCCACCGTCTGCGCACTGGCAGGTAGTGCCCCGCCCGCACTGGCGGATCCAGATCTCTCCGTGGAGGGGGGGGGGGCATCTTTTTTTCTGTTGCATAAAGTTACCCCATTTTTATCCCGATCTGGGCCGGTCACCGTATTTTGGTATTCGAGCTTAAAAATGCACTTTTTCGGGACAAAAATCACTTTTGGGGGGAAAACTTCTTTTGGCAAGAAAAAAATCGTAAAAAATCAGAGAAAAAAAATTAAAAACGCAGAAAGTGATATTCCGCAGCATATACACACATAAGTAATAATAGCGTTTATCTCATACCAACACGCAGGGGCTTCACCGATAATTCTTTAGTGGGGGATCGGCTGAAATGACGAAAAAATGTACCCACATTTGCTTTTAGTGTTTTAAGCCTTTGCAACATTTTTAATGCGGATTTCCATGTTTTATTAGGTATTTAGTTACTAAGCGAAGCGCGCGATGTTTTTCGTGTTTGCCTGATCAAACCCAGAAATATAGGCGGTGGGCCCCGTAGAGGATAATTGAGGCTAAAAATGTCAATAATTAAATTCAGCGTTACGACTTACCGTAGACATTGACGATGGGTTCATTATGACGATGGCCACCGATGTGACGCCGCGAGGCGCCGTGATAATGTTTATTTCAGGTAATGGAAAACGACACTTTTATAATGGAACCAGACCGTAGTTGAGCCAAGCCTAAAGTAACCCTTTTCCTGGTTGCACTGCTCGGTATGATGAAAAACATTGAAATGAAGATAGTTTTCATACACATTAGCCTCGGGCAGGAGCGCCAGAACCTTCCAAA
>VOPJ01001095.1:0-18764 GCA_014673585.1 Semibalanus balanoides
ACTTGACCTGACCTGGTGACCTGACCTAACCCGATACGAAACTTTAATTTTCGCAAAATGTGCGGAAAGGATCAATTATTAGTTATGCCAAATTTGGCGGCGCTACGCGCTGCCGTTTTTTCGTTATCTTGAGAGAGAGAAAAAAAAAACAGGAGGGGGTGTTCAAACACCCCCCTCCCCCAGTGGGCGCGGTCAAGGTTACTAGGGCGCGGTGTCCTGCTGCTGCTGACTTGACCAACGGAGAATTGACACCAACTACGTCACTTACTCTAAACAGCAAGATGACCGAATTGAGCAATATTATCTGAAAATCTGAGACCTCTGGCGCCATCTACATTTTACTTGGCTCTCAGTTGTAAAGGTTGAGAGTGGGTGCATTCCAAAGCTGTTTTAACTATATTTTTGTTGCTGTGGAGCAAATTATCTCAACTCTCTAAGGTAAGATCGTTTTAACCAGCATATTTTTCTAGAAAAACTGATCTGTATGCCTCTCATGCTCTTTTTCGACATTTGCCTGCTTTTTTGGCGCACTAGTGACAATTTGGCACCGGTGATTGCAGTGGTGTATAATGTTAAGAAAGTTTTAATTGTTTTTTCCTAAATAAAACGCACAAATTGCTTTGCAGTTAATGGTGCTTTTCTTCATGACAATGACATACAGAACGTCTATAAAAGTCATACTTGTCTTTAAGATTGAGCATGACATAACCTTACGTATTCTAATTATAGGTATGTAAGTAGGATCCGTAGGGGTATCTCAAAGGTCGTGTCACTGTTCCGGCCAGTGTCACACATTTTTTTTGCCCCATGGACCCCAGAGCATCATGTAGATAAAACCATGGGGATCATTTTGCCTACAAGATAGGAGGAAATTCCCCCAGTAGGCCGCAGCGGCAGCACAGTGAGAATGTTAGCAGAGCCTTTTGAACTTCAGTCTCTGTGTCCATAATTGTTGTAAAGATTTGGTCAGGTTCAATTATTTATGGTTGTCAACCATAATCTGGTGATGTCATAAAGGCTTATGCACAACTCCAGGCCAATAACCATGATAGGAACCATTAACCAGAGGTGGGCAAACTTCCGTTACTTTACTAGTTCCATTAGTAACAGATAAGCGGGCTAACAAGACCGTTACACTGTTACTATATGAAGTAACTGTTTTTGCACTAACGATGTAACTATCTTATCACCCTGTCAGGTTTGGGTCCGGTTCAATAGGATATGATCAGATCTGATTTGATCAGATGCGATCTAGGTCTGATAAAAAAGTAAAGGAGTAATGATCTTGTTAGGAATAAGGATTGTAATGGGCACAGTTTGGAGACTTCACAGTCTATGTTTCAGCCCATATCATGGTACACTTTTTAACAAACTTGCATTTAATTTATCTTGTTTCTGGTTTGTTGGTTCTTTTATGTTTATCGTATCTTGCTTTAAATTGGTTTGATGATCCGGAACCTTTTACTTTTCTACTTAACAGATTCCATTTGTTTATTACTCTCTGTGAGAAAAAGTTTCCTCTCTTGAGTGTTCGATGTCAAGGCTTGTACAACTTGAGGTAGTCCCGGATGGTTCTGTCGTTCCTAATTTGAAACAAGTGAGCCAAATCTACTGCGTGCAGGTGGTTGAGAATTTTGTGGACTTCGATCATGTCTCCTCGCTCTCTTCTTTCTTCAAGTGATGTGAGCTTCAGCTTCCTGAGTCTTTCTTGATATTTCAATCCCAGTCATTCCAACACTGCCTCATGTAACTACCGCTCTGAACTCTTTCAAAATCTCTTTATTCTGCGCTTTTTGTTAGGGTGACCATACTTGCGGACAAAATTCCAAATGAGGACAGATCTTGTATAACAGGAATGAACAAATCTGGACTAAAATTTTATCAAAGGTTGCTTATGATTCCCCAACTTGCATAGGCTTCTTTGTATGCACTTGGTTGACGTGTTTGTCAAATTCTATGACGAGTCTACTATGAACACCCCAGATCCCTTTGTTCATCAGTATTCTTCAGACATTCTTCACCAAGTTTATATATCGGTCTATTTTGTTGCGTGATGTATACGTTGTATACAAGATCCTATCCGCAGAGTTTGACACTTTGACGTATTGTACTTCAGCTTCCAGTTAAAACACCACTGCTCAATCTCTTGCAGATCTTCTTGAAGCGTTTTTACATCCAGATCTGATTTAGTCCACTACTCTGTTACTAACAGAACTAGTAAAGTAATGGAAGTTTGCCCACCACTACCATTAAAGGGACACTGCCACCTTACCATTATATTTGAGTTGAGATAGCCATTTTGGCTGCTTGGCATTGAAATTATGTATAGTATAAGTTAAAACAACCAACCGAGGTCGAATCACAAAGATAATTTGAGTTTGATTTTGAAATCTGTAAATCCCCAGTCCCCAGTGATTTGAACATGGGAACAGGATCCGATGACGTCTCACTCTTACTAAATGTTGATGATAGTCGACTGTTTAACTTTGGCCATACGATTAGTCATACATATGGCAGCGTGAAGGCTTTTCGATTTCCCCCAAATCCTTCATATGAACGTCATCAGCCAAATACTAAAAACGTATTTTTTTATGAAATTGAGCAACTTTTTTGTGACAGAAACGAATGTCCATAATCGTGTTCAGCAGCAATTACTTCATATTTTGCACCACAAATGGCATACATTTGATAACTTTTTGGAAGGTGGCAGTGTCCCTTTAACACTTATTTTTGTGTGACGCTGGTCGCTATGGTGATGCCAGCCCCACTGATACCTTAAGTATGTTGGTATTTTGTCTTGCCTTGTAGGTAAGTAAAAGACAAAATCAATTTTCAATGACATATGACATTGATGACCCGTCCCTGACCCCTGCTGTTTCACATTCACAATTTGTGTGTGGTATCAATAAAGTTACATCAAGTCTGATAATCCTCACCCAAAGTTATGACTACTTTCAGATGTTCCGCTGTGCCCAGGCCCTGCACCATTCTCCTCGGGCTGCCTCCAGTTTTCTCACTGGTGTTCGATATACCGTTCAAAATGGAGCCAGTAAGTACATAGGGATGACGCTGTTTTTGTAAGTCTTATGGCACTGATATGACAAGATTTGATCATTCCAGTTATATAAAAAAGTCTTATGGTGGCAGGATGGCCAGGGAAGTATTATGTGCCTCTGCTCTGATCTGCTACATTTCTCTGTAATGAACTTCAGAAACATATTAAAAGATTGTATGCAAATGTTTGCCAAAACAATTTTATCCAATCAAAAATCAATTGATAGAGGTGCATTAAAAAATACAACATTGATCCATATACAATGATCTGCATATTTGCTCTTGCCTTGTTGCACAATTTGTAATGTTTTCTGATGTGAACACAAATTTGTGAGAAACTGGGTTAGGAAAACATTCACTGTTTTGACCGATGTTTGTTTTCTAGCTTGAGCTGATGCACAGCTGGTAGCAGCTGTTCTCAAAATATGATTGCATTTCAAATAGACTGAGTACCACTTAAAAGCAATACAGTTCAGATATTGAACATAAATGGTCAAAAGTAAATAGTGGGTAGCGCTTAAATGTTTGGTGTAAGGCAATCTTAAAATTTACATGAATGCAACTTCAAGCTCCCATAACTACTGCATTCATCCCTCCACCTTTCATGTTTGCTATAAACACAGATGATGTATGTGTGCATTTTAAGTGACTTGACAGAGCTATGGTGTGTGCAATGTGCCAGGAACGGGACGCCGACACTACAAGCAGGAGTCGTACAAACCGATAACAATGAACGACCTGCCCGTGCCCCGCGGGTCCTGGGCGCAGAACCATGCCAACAAACAGAAGAGCTACAACCTGACGCTGGCCGGCGGCCTGGCGTTCTTCGGCGTGACGGCATTCGTGGTGAGTCTCCTGCTGCTGCTGAGACGCCGGCAGGGAGCAGGACAGGAAGGATGACTGGATTTCGGAGGAGGGCTTAAGGCGTTGTAATAGTGTCTGATGTTGCTCCTCTGTGCTCTGGTGATGGGTACTTGATAGGGCGGTTTTATCTCATGGTGGTGTGGTTATAATTGTGACACTACTCTTAAAACTGAGCCTTTTTAATGTTTTGCTGTTCTGGTTGAATTTTATGGATTCAATAACAGATAACTGCCTGAAATATGAATTGATTGTATCTAACATCTGCCTTGTATAATATTTTTGTAATCTGCCATTCTTCATTGGCATCTAACTAACAGACATGAGACGTGACTTACAGACATCTGACATGTTAAGATTGACATGTTGACATCTGACCTAATGCTGAGCTATGTGTGCTGCGTTCTTCTGTCAGGCGTACGAGAGTGGTCTGGTCGTGTTGAACACCACTCCGGACCTGAAGAACATGAAGCTGCGAACGGGAGCGCCGGAGCCGGCCGACGCCGCCCCGGAGGCCCCCGCCTCTACTTCGGCTAAGGAGGCTGCTGCTCCTGCCCCTGCCTCGGAGACCCCCGCCCCCGCCCCTGCCACAGAGGCTGAGGAGCCTGCACCGCTGCCCAAGGTGCCCGCCCACGTGCCGTACCTGCTCATCGGTGGCGGCACCGCCTCCTTCGCTGCCTTCCGCGCCATCAAGAGCAAGGACGCCAAGGCCAAGGTGTGTACTTCAGTGGACGGTGATGTGCCAACAGTGTTGGATTTGGGTTTTGGCTTTTGGATTGTAGGATATTTTTGCGTAGTACATTTGCAAAAATAGTACACAAATGATCATTATTTGGCTCCTCAGACATGTGCTGTTGACCGGGGGGGGGGGGGGGAGATTGCGGTCGGTCGTCAGCAGATATTCATTTTTATATAGTGTACATATTTTTTTCTGTAGCACACTTATTTATTGTAGCACAACTTTTTTTATTTAAAAAATCCAACAAACGGGTAAAATCCAACACTGCCCTCACATGTTGTGCTAGGTTGATGTATGAAAGTATCGTGATTTAAGATGCATTGTATGCGTTTCTGGCCTGATCTACTACTTTCCCGGACGGACGTTGGTCAGCTCTGCTGCATCTTATCACTGACCATGTCCCTGGTCTGGTCTGCCACGACTGACCGTGGTCCCTGGTCTGGTCTGCCTCGACTGACCGTGGTCCCTGGTCTGGTCTGCCTTGACTGACTGTGGTCCCTGGTCTGGTCTGCCTTGACTGACTGTGGTCCCTGGTCTGGTCTGCCACGACTGACCGTGGTCCCTGGTCTGGTCTGCCTCGACTGACCATGGTCCCTGGTCTGGTCTGCCTCGACTGACCGTGTCCCCGGTCTGGTCTTTTGGCAGGTGCTGGTTGTGACTGAGGAGAGCTACAACCCGTACATGCGGCCGCCTCTCTCCAAGGAGCTGTGGTTCTCTGACGACGCGGACACACCGAAAACGCTCAAGTTCAAACAGTGGAACGGCAAAGATAGAAGGTAGCACACGTTAACTCTGTTCATCAGTCAGCTGGAATGATACGTTCTAAGTGACATAAATCCGGATATATTTCAACTTCGCCGTTAGGCACGAATAAAGTGCGGGTCTTTAGATCATCTCAGATACCTACGTCCTAATAAATGTTATCGAGCATGCTGTTCTAGAACGCTTCCAATGAAGACACTCGTATATACCATTGTTATCGTTATTCCGTTGCTGCTTATCTGGGTATTTATCTTCAGTTGAGGCGCCCTTAAGCCCAAATCATCATCATCATCCTGTGTCTGTGCTCAGTATTTTCTTCGAGCCGTCCGAGTTCTACTGCCCGCCGTTGGAGCTGGCGATACGCGAGAACGGCGGCGTGGCTGTGATGGCAGGGCGGCGGGTCGTCAAGCTGGACGTCATCAACCGACGCGCCTACCTGGACGACGGCACTGAGATCACCTACGACAAGTGTCTGCTGGCCACAGGTGCGCCTCAGGGGAGGGGGTCGAGTCGCTGTGCCACAAATGAACCGTTAGGGTCGGAGATGTCGGAACGTTGGCACTGGTGCCCAAAAATTAATGTTGGTGCTATTTTTGCATATATGAAGTTCATAGCTGACTAGGGGGTGATGTTTGGAGTCTGTGAACGCCCTTGGCACTGCATCTTCTATTCAGTGTGTATCTGCATATCTAGTATGTCTATTCTATCCTGCATCTTCCATCTCTTAGCGTGTTAATCGGTTTTGCCACTGGCTTTAGTGGCATATGTTGGTGCATCTGCTACTGATTGTTTTGTGTCGGGGGGGGGGGGAAGCTGCGTGGACTGAGAACGGGATGTTCACACCCGCCATCAATAACACGGCGACATTGGCGCAGTATCAACACCACTATCCACGAGTTAGTATTTAACTTGGCTTCCTGTCGCCTGTTCACAAGCCTCTGACCCAGTTCTGTTCTCCGCCGATGAACAGAGCCTGTCCCTTCCCGTGTCTACCCTGGCTGCTGTGACTCCATCACTGACTCGATTCTAACCCGGCGGCAGGCGGCAAGCCGCGCTCGATGCCTGCCCTGGAGGCCGTCAAGGACAAGGTGACACAGTTCCGCACCATCGACGACTACCGCCGGCTGAACGACGTGGTCAGCTCGGCCAAGTCGCTCGTCATCATCGGCGGCGGCTTCCTCGGCAGCGAGCTAGCCTGCGCGCTCGGCAGGAAGGGTACGGCTGGCCCGACTTCTGACCCTTTCTGACCTCCAGCTTTTGATGTTAGCTTCCGGACGGGGACAGACCTCCTTGTGACTGGGAACAGGGGGACTGATTGGTAGATTTGTGTGGGTTGCTGGATTGTCGGTCAAGTCGGTGATTGACGTTGATTAAAAACAATAATTGAAAGTTCGATGAAAAATGTTGTTCAATGGTGCAGTTTCTGCAATTCTTTTGTTAACTATAAATAACATTTTTTATAGATATTTTGTTCTCCCAGGCATATACTTACTGCCTGATCCCACTTACCTAATACCTACCTCACTTGACCCCATCTTCCCCGCCCTTCCACAGGCAAGGAGACCGGCATGAGCGTCACCCAGTCGTACCCGGAGCCCGGTAACATGGGTCGCGTGCTGCCCGAGTACCTTAGTAACTGGACCACCCGCAAGGTGTCGGCAGAGGGCGTGCAGGTGCTGCCCGGCACCTCTGTAGAGAAGGCCGACAGAGACGGCGATCAGGTGGTGCTGACGCTCAGCGATGGGAAGAAGGTGAGAATAGCCACGGTGATGAGAGGTTACCGAACAGATGCTGACGGCGGGTGCTCGTGGACTCGCCAATCGGTGGCGCATTTTAACTTTAACGCGCGGACTTAAGGCTGGGTGCTATGCACTGATAACAGATGCTATGTAGAGAAGGCACCCAATCGTTTGCTTAGCCTATTTTGTACGATCATCTGAGGCATATTATGTCGATGCCGTGGGTATTTTGCATCATGTTTTCGCATGTGCCATGTATGGCTGTTACATGCAGTTGAGGCGTACAAACTCTAAATCATCGTGTTGTGTCGTGTGCGCGTGCGTGTGTGGCAGCATTTCGTCCGTGTATGGTCCTGACTACTGACGCTGTCCTATCTGCGCCGCTCCGCTGCAGCTGACTGCTGACCACGTGGTGGTGTCTGTGGGTCTGGAGCCCCGGACCGACCTGGCCGCCACCTCCGGTCTCGAGCTGGACGACAAACATGGCGGCTTCCGCGTCAACGCCGAGCTCGAGGCGCGCTCCAACCTCTGGGTGGTACGTACTGGGGACGTTATAACCTCGGGTGGTACGTACTGAGAATGTTACAACCTATGGGTGTTATGTACTGAGAACGTTACAACCTCTGGGAGGTACGTACTGAGAACGTTACAACCTATGGGTGGTGCGTACTGAGAACGTTACAACCTCTGGGAGGTACGTACTGAGAACGTTCAAAAGCCTCCGGGTGGTACGTACTGCGAACGTTACAATCTCTGTGTGGTATGCACTGAGAACGTTCAAACCTCTGGTGGTATGCACTGAGAACGTTCAAACCTCTGGTGGTATGCACTGAGAACGTTCAAACCTCTGGTGGTATGCACTGAGAACGTTCCAACTTCCAACCTCCCGGCGGTACGCTCTGAGAACGTTCCCACCTCCGGGTGGTATGTGGTGTGCTGCCCGGCACAGTCTGGTGTCACACCTCTACCGGGGATGACTGGGGAAGGCATGCCCAGCATACTGGAATGTAGCCATCAGTGTCAGACCAAAGTTAGAGCGACTTCTGTCCAAAAATGGCAATGGGGCGAAACACTTAAGCTGTCGTGCCGTCTGCTATGCCGTAATTTACCGTGTGATGTGGACTCGTCTGAGTGCCGTGAACCTATATCACTCAAATGATGACGCGATCGTCCAATCTTCAGCTTTCGGCAACGTAACGATTGTATCGCACCTTGTCGAGTAATTATGGTCGCACGCAACCATATCCGTGTATGCGGGTGCACTTTGCAGCAGCAGCACCCCCCCTACGTCTGTGCTCCTGTCTGTGACCGTGTGTTGCTCCTGTCTGTGACCGTGTGTTGATCCTGTGTGTCGCAGGCTGGGGACGCGGCGTGCTTCTTCGACGTGCAGCTGGGCCGGCGGCGGGTGGAGCACCACGACCACGCCGTGGTCTCCGGACGGCTGGCTGGAGAGAACATGACGGGCGCAGGTAACTCGTCGCTGGGATACCGATATTGATATAGAGACAGGGGCAGGCTGCGAGACTGGCGGGTAGATTGTGAAGCAGATAGACAACCACACGCTTGTGAACCAGGTAGACAACCACACGCGTGTGAACCAGATGGACAACCACACGCGTGTGAACCAGATAGACAACCACACGCTGTGAACCAGATAGACAACCACACGCTGTGAACCAGATAGACAACCACATGCTCCAAGTAGCTGTTAGTGGACTTCGGTACTAGTAGGACAGGACTAAAGGCAAGGGCAGCAGAAAATTGTTTATCTTTAATTCTTAGGCCAAGTTTCAGAGCAACAGAGTCACAGTTCTTGACGAAGTGACGTATTTGTGAACCCATTATAGACCACACCACACCAACGCCATCTTTAGGCTGTCTCCACTGTGTGTATGTCTGGCGCTGCCTGACCGATTTCGCCCCTCCCCAGGGAAGCCGTACTGGCACCAGTCGATGTTCTGGTCGGACCTGGGACCGGACGTCGGCTACGAGGCGATCGGCATCGTCGACTCGTCGCTACCGACGGTGGGAGTGTTCGCTCAGGCCACGGCCAAGGACACGCCGCAGGCGACGGTCGAGGCCACTGGGGAGGGTGTCCGCTCCGAGTCAGAACAGGTGAGGCACGGGGACGCGTCGGTCACGTGACGTGTATGACGTCATCGCATGGTGTGTGATGGGATGTTGCGAGAGCCGAGATCGGACGGGTCATCAGTCGCAGGCAGCATCCTTCAGCTGCCGGGTGCTGAGGAGGATGACGTGATCTATAGCGCTATAGGAAGCTGTTTGACGATGTGATAGTGTGTCGCTGTGTAATAGTGTGTCACGGCGTGTGTCGCTGTGTAATAGTGTGTCACGGCGTGTGTCGCCTTGTGTCGCTGTTTGACGCTGTGTGTCGCTCTGTATCGCTCTGTATCGTTCTGTAACGCCGTGTAACCCACGTACTGGTGTCGGCAGGCGGCGGAGTCGCTCCCCCAGTCGCTCCCCCAGTCGGGCCCGTCTGAGCTGCGGCCGCCGCAGCAGGGTGAGGAGTACGGCAAGGGCGTCGTGTTCTACACCAGGAACGACACCGTCGTCGGACTCGTACTCTGGAACGTCTTCAACAAGATGCCCACCGCCAGGAAGGTGAGAGAGGCCAGCCAAGAGCTGTGGTAAAGACGTCCACTGCCATCAACAAGCGTTATCGGTGCTCTAAGTCTGGGCGGCATGTGACCTTCGCTGTCGGTTCGCCCTAAAACCCCAATCATCATCATCATCGGTGCTCTAAGTCTCGTGTGACATTTCGTTCGCTGCTCACGCCTTGCTTGAGGGCACTTCAACGCTGAGCTGCAAGACGTTTCTTTTTCTTTCTTCTTTTGCGTTATAAATCTCAACCACATTTATGTGTACATTGAGTACTTTCATTTTACATTGGAGGTTCTTTTTGCTAACTGATCGTCTCAGCTTTGCGTGTGGATTGACCCTGCCCTGACCCTGTGCTCAGCTGCGCTCCTCTCTGGCCCAGTCTGTGACTTCACTGGCCCGTTTTCAGATCATCAAGGAGGGCCGGAAGGCGGACGAGATCAACGAGCTGTCGAAGCTCTTCAGTCTGCATGACGCCGAGTGATGCCTTTCCGTGGCAACTAAGTGACTCCTAGCTGTGTTTGTGTGGTGGGGTATGGCGGCCTGGAGTATGATGTTTTAATTATTGTGCCATTGGGTGATAGACGCAGCGGTCACCTCTGTTCAATGTCCATGCCTGTGTCAGAAAAGGTACACATATCAACAACCTGCTGGAAATTAACGAAATTTAATATACCACATCAAACCAACGTTATTTAAAGCATGCAATGAATTTGATATCTACCCTTTTCTATATGATTGAAAAGTTCTGCAGCGATAGTTGTCAGATCTATCCACCCCCGGATGGCAGAGATACTAGCTGCTGTAAGTCGGCCGCCCCTTCACGACAGGACTGCAATAGGGAGGGGTGGAGTTGAGACCGGCCTTGTCGCCGCCTCAGTCGCCTCAGTGGGGTGGGTCGATTGCTCTGACTGCCGTGTGTTTGTTACGCTTGTCAGGGTCGGGCCGCTGCCTCTCAGTGGGTCGGGCCGCTGCCTCTCAGTGGGTCGGGCCGCTGCTGGACGGTGCCGCGCACCGTGTGCGTCATGTACATGTTCTGGCGTGTGAAGCGGCTGCGGTACAAACTACAAGGTGCGTGATTTTATAATGTTGTGTGGCTGCCGTGCGTCTTCGCGTAGTGATCCTCACGAGGTGGACCTCGAATCAGTGTCAAAGGATCGCGCCGCCGCGCGGGTGCAAGGGCCCGCGCGGCCGCAGAAGCTCCCCTGATCGCAGTGGATCGCTGTTGCTCGTGTTATGTATTGCGTAGGAGTTGAGTGGAAATAATACAATTTGTACACGTATGATACATCTTGAATTGTATGCTTGAACTGGATGACGTCCTGCGGCCGGTGGCAGCGGTCAGATGACGCGAGCGAGCCGGGCGGACCGCCCGCAGTCGTAAAGGGGAGGTAAACTTTCACCTATAAATTATGTCTGTGATTGGAATTACACGATCGGATGATGGAGTCGGGGATTGTGCCACGAGCTTAGCTTAGCAGAAGCTGAGATCATCCCGAAAATCCATCCGGCCAAAACACTAACTAAATTTATACAAAAAATGTCGCATCATATTTGTGACTTGTGTATTTCCGCTTCCATCACATACTGGTTGATCAATGGTCATTGGTCAAGGAATTCGGCCTGCGGCCTGCGAGACGAGATGTGTGCATTCCCCCACACTGCTGCATAGGAGCAGTCATAACAATATCGCTCAGGTGACCTGGATCGGAACAAACTTAAAAGTCTTGTAAGTTGTGGGCGAACTGAACATAGGTGGTTTGCCGTTGACAATGCGGGCCTTAAAACACGCGCACAGGAGGGGGGGGGGGGTACTTTTGCGCCCCACATTTTTTCGTAAATATCTCGAAAACAAAGCAGCGCAGGGTGGTGAGCGACACTTACGGCAACACTATAGTGGATCGTTTGACGTAAAAAATGGAAATCGGGCGGTACATTTTCGAGTTATATGAATTTGAATTCCAAGATGACGGCCAGAATCGAGGTCGGCGAAGCGACATCTTCGGAACCAACGGTCAGATTGGGACGATTCAAACGCCATTCGGTAGCCAATGTCAATGTTCATCCCCAAACACAACTTAAGACACATTGCTGGTGACCTTTGACGTCACAGAGGTCAAATAAAAAATTGTGACATTTGGCCAGATTCGAGCTTTGTTTGACTTTTAAGATATTGACCTAAGGTCACCAAATTTCAGCAAATGTAGACCATCATAGTATCCACCTACCCCGTTGGTTTATTTTTTTAGCTCTCATAATTTCTGAGATCTCCGCGGGACACTAAAATGGAGAGTGCACGTTAGTGGCATACATCCATTGCGCGTTTAAGCAGGCAACGGGAGGCTTTCAGGAGAAAGACATCGAGTTATCAGTTATGTGACTTTAAATATGGTACTCATAGGCTTCAACACGGAGGATAGCGGGACAATTCCCCCCCCCCACACACACACTTTAAACTAACTAGCCGAAAGCCGGAAGTCTCAGGAGTCTTGAAAAAGATACAAGTGGTGGTTAGGGTCTGAGAATATCGAGCAGGCTGGTGCACAGGCTCAGAAGGTTCCTTAGGGTTACTTTAGCGCCAAGTATGTGCTTTCTTTGTCTATTAATTCCGTTATTCCTGGTTAAATCCTTTTTAGGTCATGGTCACTTTTATCAGACATATTTCCGCTAACCTAAAAATTGTTGAGAAGTCCTGATGCTGACATGGCCTCGGAAGCAGTGAACCATCCCCGGTACACTAGCGCTTTTAGCGGCAAAGCTGGAACTAAAAGTATTTAGGTGTCGCTACCGCTGCCGAAATTCACTGATTTTACCAAGGGGGAAATGCACCCTGCGCCAATTTTATAATAGACTTATCCACCTAGTCCGCAATGCTGTTTTACACAGGGGACTATCATATTCAATTTCCCGGAGAGCATGTTTGCTGCACCTTTCACCAGGGATTCGTTTAAGGGTGAACCTCAATACAGTGTTATAGGTACTAAGTAGTGCCCTGCTCAATACCCCCCCCGGAATCCTAACGCCTATGCCTACATGCAATCGACCGGGATTCTCAGCCGAACGCCATTGAACCGGGGGGAGGGTCCGGGGGTGATATTGACCCCCTCGTTATCTCCGTCACCAATGATCACAGTGATACGTGCATTGTGGTATTCGAAAGGTTCTCCAATGATACGCATCTCATGCATACTTCTAAATTTATTCCATTGAGGTCACATGTCAGGTCAAGGTCAGGTCAGAGGTTAAAATCGAGGCATTTCAGTTATTGGTCTATGTTTTCCATCAAAAGCCTTTGATTGCTGTCACCATCAACCAAAGTGCTCACAGTGATAACTTACACATTCTGCATGAGGTAAAGTGAGATTGTTGGCAAAGTTAAAGTCAGGACACAAAAGGTAGCTATGCGTAACAGATCTGCAAAAGTTATGTGGCACACGTTTTATGGGCTGCTTTACAAGTATAACTCGATAGTAATAGTCATTTTGCCATCTGCTCTCATTTACTTCAAGCTAGTTTCCACCTCAGGTCAAGGTCAGGTCACATGAGGCTAAATTTGAAATGTATAAATATATATTTAAAAAGGCATGTTTCTATACCAGTTTTGATTGAGATATACAGTGTTGGCATTCACTTGTCTACAACTAGTCATTATAGCACACAAAAACGCAATCAATAAATATGACTTCATGAGTTGCCATACTTTTGGAGCGATAAGTCAGTCAAAAATAAAGTATTTGCTTTGCGATTTGGCTTGAGTATGTGTTATATGTGGTTCTCAGACATACCAGTTTTGTCTGAGATATACAGTGTTGGCATTTACTTGTCTGCAACTAGTCATTAAAGCACATATAAATGCAACTTATAAATATGAGTTAACCCGCGCCCCACTGGGGGGGGGGGTGTGTTTGAACACCCCCCTCATGTTTTATCAAGATAACGAAAAAACGGCGGCGCGTAGCGCCGCCAAATTGGCGATAAACTAATTACTGATTCTTTTCGGGACATTTTGCCGAAAATTCAAGTTTCGTGTTCAGCGTCAGGTCAAGGTCAAGTGACCCTACCTACAAAAACGTTTGCGGTTCGTGCCATGACTACAGTTTCTAAGGGATCGATATCAAACTTTTAGGATTACATTAAGTCATTAGTATCTACAAAATGTTTTCTCGGATTTTGTGTATCGGTGACCTTAGGTCGGGTCAATTTTGCGATCTCCCCATTATAAGTCAATGAGAAATTAATCAGATGCTTTCTTTGTTTCGACGATATCAAGTCATTTCCTTCTGGATGATGTTATCATATGATATTAGTTATGATCCAAGTTCAGGTTTTGCTCAGGGAACAGTCACCGGGTCATCTGAAGGTCATCCGAGTGGTCACCAACACCTTTTCGTCAATAACTCTGACCATAATGGAAAGATAGAGACTGCAACTTAAAACCAGACGACTGTGTTTGTCTCGTCAAGACACATCTACTGATATGCCAACATGCACCTTACTTTGGCGCTCACCACTTGACCTTGACCTGAGGTCATTTTTTTAGTTGACCTAACATGATAAAATCTTAGATATTTCAAAGCGCCTTGACGAGACAAACACGATGGCGTAAAAAGCATGGCGTTATCTTTGTTAGGTAAGAAGTTATTCACGAAAATATTTTTTGCCAAAATCAGCTTTTTTGACTTTAATGACCTCTAGAGCCGAAACTATTGACCTGAGGTCAATTTTGATGACCTGGGTGCGATTGCAAATTTCATTGGATAACGATTGTCTTTTTAAAGTTTCTTTCTAGATAGCATAGTTTCCGAGATATTTGGGGGTTTCTGGAGCGATGTCCTAAAACTTGAAAATTTGACCTTCGATGACCTACTGGCTGACTTGAGTTTTGACGTGACGAAAAAAAATCCGAAACTAGTTTCGAAATGATTTTTGATATCAGTTCGAACCAGTGTCTTTTGTTTTGTCTACGTGCCATGGAAGCCGAGTTAGAGGGGGGTGTTAAAACACCCCCCCAGTCGGGCGAAGGAAATGCAGAGGCCCAGTGGGGCGCGGGTTAAGGAGTTGCCATACATTGGGAGCGATAAGTCAGTCAAAAATAAAGTATTTGCTTTGCAATTTGTTTTGAGTATTTTTCATATGTGGTTCTCAAACATATTTTGCGTTTTTTAATATATTTTACCATTGTGATATTGTGGTTATTTTTTCGAGAAAAACAAATTGGGGTAAAAAACATAAAAAATCAGAGATATATTTTGCAGGCCTTGCGATTTGATATATTTTAAGTTAGTATTACATTTTGCTAAAAAAGAGGTCTTTATATGGCCTGTTCAAGTTTAGCTGATTTTATCGTCAAATCAAACTCATGTGTAGTGACCTCACTAAATGTGTTATACCTATCTAAAAAATGCAGACAAAATTGCTTCATTTTGTACAGAAGTGAGAAGATCTAAAACTGTGATGGGAGAAGGTGTGATGAGAAGGTACTCCAAATTTCACGTTGATGGAACAATTAAGCTTTGAGCTATCGCGAAAGTTCGTCATGAGGGGCAATATTGCCCCCCCGTCAATGGCGGATTAACGTAAGCTCCCTCCCGCTTTATGTTTTCAGTGAAAATAAGCGTGTGTAGATACGTTTTGCATTATATTAATAAACGTTTTTTTTTTGCGTCGCACTTTGTGCGCTGCAGGCATACACCGCACAGTGGGGATTTTTGCCATTTAGCCTGACTTAATTGCTAGCATCTATGAATATGCGGTAGTGCATACATGCTTAACATGTCAGCATCAGGCAAGTACATTTCTGACATATTTTGCAGGGCAAAACAAGTTTCAAAACACTTAAGGTCACATATTTATTACGTCTTTTGAAAAGGTCTTAACCGCTGCATGCTGAACGGGATTGTACTTTCCATGTGCCTGCTAAGCCCAATCCGAGCATCTATTGCTGTAGCAAAGCAGTCTTCTGTCTTCGACATTAGATATATGTCAATAAGGTTACCAACTCACTTGGGGTCAAGGTCATATTAGCGTCACCTGGAGTATAATTTTGTTTCTTCCATCGACCTGGCTGACCTGGCCTTGAGTTTTAAACGGCATTAACGCCATTTGCCTCCCGGAAATCGACCAAAACATCATTGTTGGCCAATCATGTATTACAAGACTTAGGATTTTTTCAGGCCTGAACCTAAGTTACCTTATTTTACCCTGATGTGACCTCAATCTATTTGACATTGAACAGACCTTGACAAGTCATGGCTTGTGACCACTCATCTCACGTGAAAAAGACGAGACGATTTCATATTAGCTGACCATTCTCACCCAATCGAGTAACAAATTTGAACTTAGTTGCTCAATGAAGATAAACGAGGAAGATCAATGAACCGTTCAATGCGTCACCGAAGGAGAAGGCTTAACCATACCTTGCTCGGAGTCGGAAGAGGACGCAGGAATGTCGAATTGCATTGGAATTAATTATGATCTGCCGGTATGATTTGTTTCGCCCGACTGCCGTCCGACGTCACTTAATTAGGCGACTTAGCACGTTCTTCTCACATTGCCAAGACCAACCGGTGCATCTGTGCGCTCAAAGGTTTTGACCCAAGACTTGTTGGAAGAAGTTTCTACCATGGACCATTGGTTCAGGTTGGCAGAACTTAGAGCATCATGTTTTATTAATGTAAATTACTCAAACCAGTACGCTTCTTCATGCTTAGCACATTGTTAAAGAACTCAAGCCTAAGATGCTTCAACGAAGCAGTGCAGTTTGCACTACGGACATTTGAATTTCATCGCCTGCATTTTCGAGGCAAAACTTGGCCAGAAACACGCCCTTATGTATTTGTATTTATAATATATATAGTATATATATATATATATATAGATATATATATATATATATGTATATATATATATGTGTATTTATAATATTATAATCTAGGTTCACGTGTAAAATGACCCATAAATACATGTGTTGCATGACTCGTAGATATTTTTGGCGGCCATAGTGAACACTTTTTATGACCTAAACTTTGACCTTGACCTTTTGCCAACAATCCACATCCAGCTTATGTAAGCATATGCATTTCATACCTTTGAGAAGCACTTTGGATAATTCCTGGTCGCCATCCAACAGGCTTTGTGAAGCGAGAGTGTGCAGATTTACTCGCATCGAAATACTTCGATTTTTAGACCTTTGACCTTGCTGTGACCTGACATTGTGACCTCAATTTGATATTTTGCAGTGGTATTCATATTGGTCTTATTGAGAGGCTTTCGAATGCTCCCAGAACGTTCTCGCTGCGACAAACATTGGGCTTCGAAGATAAACCAGGGGGGCGATAAAAGCTTCTCACCTCCAGTCAATGACGTTTGCTGAGAACCTCAGACAATGTGGGTTATAAAGTCCTCCAGAAGCAAGAATAAGCCAAACCAATCTAATGGGTCATTGCACAGAAATAGCTGGGGAGTCAATAATTGTAACAGAAATCAGTATATCATCGTTAAAGAACATTGTTGTTTTTGTCTATGTTTTACCAAAAAATACAGAGTATTTTTTATGTTGCCGGTGTGAAACCATTCTTTAATCGAAGGTAAGTGGGTAGTAAAAGGTAATTATAATTGTTATATATAGCACGTCGCTGAATTCCAAAAATGAAACTGCGCTATCCAACATGATAATTTTTTGGCTCAGACAATTGCTTGTATCCAGTACTGATTGCATCTAAATGCATGTCATAAACATTAGCACTTTCTCAACTGCACGCACCATTTCACACAATAGTTGACTTCAGGTCAGTTGTTTTCTTGCATGAAAAGCCACATATTCAAGCGAAATGGAGTCCCATTAACAGAAAATTACGGTTCAATGTGCATCGGTGGAAGCATGGCAAATTTACTAGAAATCAAGAAAAAGTATTTTGAATTAAGTCAGGCTAAATCGGGAAAAGTCCCCACTGTGCACCGGTCGGGCCGGATTTGGACTTCTTGATTAAGTTAATAGGTTTGGCTTCATTGCTTGCCTCCGGCAAGCCTCACAGCGTACTTGGGGGATAATGAAACGGAAATTACGAGCGAGTGCAAAGCGCGCAGCGAGTCCTCACTAAATACCGGATTTTTCACATATAAGCGGTCGGCCCGGCCCGACACCATAACGCTGGTCAGAAGCTCATATCTTTTGAATCCCGCATCCGATTGACAAGCGGTCTTCACCATCTGATAGCCCCATGCAGTGTCATTATGATTATTTACATGTTTCGTCTCACGTGAGGGGTCAGCATGGCGCGTGACACGTGCCGCGTCAGGGGTGTCAGAAAACGTTATCCTGCTATAGCTGAGAAGCGACTGGACCTATTAAGCTGAAATCTGGTGTGTAGTTTGAGACCACACCACCTACAATGTTGTGCAGGTCAAACTCTTGGTCACACTGCACGTGCGCACGTGCACCCCTGTTCCATTCACGAAATTACCTACAAAATATCGTTGCAATACCGAACCTATGTATATCTCGGCAACCAAAAGTCGCAAGGACACGGATTAAACACAGATGTGTAGAGAAACGATCCGCCCTGTGTATGCACTATGCGTCGATCAGCAGCGCGTGACATGTGCAAAGTTGCTGGCTATACAAGCGCAAATTGATAGTTTATGACGTCTCCACGATTTAAATCAGTGCTCGGCACCTATGGGACGTGAAACGATGAAACAAACAACAATGTGTAGACCAATAAACCGTCTATAAAATGCATGCAAAAAAATATGTTTTAATGCAATATTTCGCTGCTGAAACCCGTCTGTAATAAACATGTTGCCGATTTTATAATTTTCCCTTCATTACACTGCCGTAGCCTCAAAACCAAAGGGTAATACGGCGGGTGACGAAGCTGGTCCCTGGTCTCCGTGACGTCCCCTATCCAGAGAGGCTACGATCGCTTGAATTACCATCACTGTACCACAGGAGGAGGAGAGGTGACGTGATAATGCTATTCCAGATGTTC
>VOPJ01001096.1:0-18763 GCA_014673585.1 Semibalanus balanoides
CCAGGTTTGCTGTGCTTTGCGATGCTGATGGCAAGCTTCCGCTGCGGAGCCTGAAGCATGTATGTTTTTTATAAATTTAGTCCGAATGTTTTGTATGGATGGCTTTCCGAGGTCAGGACCCGCGCTAAGCAAGCAGAGCTTGTTGCGCTGGTCCTGACCTCACCACCCGATCGCGCAATTCCTGTTGGCCCGCAGAATTTAGAGTGTCTAGCATGACTAGTACAAGCTGCTTTTTCAGTGTTCCGATACTTGCTGAAAGCACAAGTCAGCATCTTCATCAACGATATAAATTTGACTTCCCCCGCAGGAAACGACCATTTTGCCTCAATCTCCTGTGATCATCAGGGCAACACCTGGGGCGTTTTCTCCTCCCGGTCCATTATTGGTGGTGCGCACGTCCCCACCGCTAATTGGCGGCGAAACGCTGACTGGCCAGGTTAATCTAGCGGTTTGAGACAGCCGTGAGATGCGACACCAGGCGTGGAGCACCGTCTGGTCAACAGGCGGGGCTGTGGCGGCGGCGGCGGCGGCGGCGGCGGCGGCGGCGGTGGCCAAACACCAGCTGCACATAACCGACAGCTGACGGAGCGGCTGCTCTTGAGCTGTCCCAGCCTCATGTCAAGCGGTCTCAGCCTTCTCTCGAGTTGTCCTCAGACGTGGGGGGCGGGCGAGCTTGTATCTTCTGCTGTTGGAACACGCAGAGTCCCGGAATGGCTATTCATCCGCAGTTTTAACAGCTGAAGCTTCGTCTGTCCGGCAATGTCTGACAGCAGGTCGTCTTTGTTCCCGGGTCTTGCCTCTGCCGTTGGAGCTGTTCAGCTCCAGGTCCGTCCGTCTCCGGAGCTGTCTGGGCGCCAGGCATGTCTGGCTCTGGAGAGACGATCTAGCCCCAGGTCTGTCCACCTGGCTATGTCTAGGCGCCAGGCATGTCTGGCTCTGGAGACGATCTAGCCCCAGGTCTGTCCACCTGGCTACCTGTCCGCTACCTGCGGGCTGAGTTGTGACGCCTCAGCGCGCATCTGCTATTCGCGATGGCTGCTGAATGTTACGATCCGGCATATGAGCTGGACAGTGGGACCAGCCAGCTGTGCCAAACGTCACCCGACGGGGTGTCCAGATCTCCTCCTGCCTGTCGCCAGTCGGAGGGCGTCTGCGACTATCTGAGCGACTCTGATATAATGCCCCAGCTCTGAGCTGGGGCATTATAACACACACCACTCATCTTAGCCTCAGATGACTAAACAAAAACATAGTCGAAGGTAAAAAAGGAAAAAATGATACCTGTGGCTGCAAACCGCCTCTGGCCTGTTTGTAGACCGTTTAGCCCCTGGTTTAAGTCTTAGCTCCGGACTTTGTGTGCCCCGGAGCTGACCTTTCTCCAGCGCTGCCTAAGAAGTCCCAGGAATACCTGTCCTTGTGAGCCATCCTGGCCTAAGGCCTGTCCACCTGGTCACATCTACATACCTGCGGGCGTAGTTGCGACGCCTTAGCGCATCTGCTATCCGCCGTGGTGGGTCTGACGAAATATGACTATGCATCTGGACATCTGAGCTGTACTATCTCATCGGCGGAGTGAACAGAAGTAAAGGTAGCTGGAGAAACGGTCAGTCGAATCGAAGCGGCAGGTGGTTCTCTGCTTGATCAAGCGTCACTCGTTTCTAGCGTCATTTGGTTCTCAGTTGTCGGCGCTTCGACCGCCTGTTCAAGGGGATGCGGCATCTTGTTACCGACAATCTTGCTTGCACGGATTAATTCGCCATGCTAAGGTAATTCACACTCAAGCGGAGCAGCTGAGTTTGAAGGAGCGCTGGAGGGCGTTTTGTCGGAAGATCTGCTTTCAGAAGCTGTCGGCAGCAACACGTTGCTGCCTACGCGGAGGTTCCAGCAGCCTACGTTAGTTCAAACACCTGCGGTTTTGAATGTCATGCGGGCCGGGATCCTCTGCGCAGCATGGCGCTCCGCTGATGCGTGACAGCTGGGTCAATCTGATGCGGTGAGCAGGGTGTGAATGGCCTGCTGTCTCTGTCGCGGCCTCCCGGTAGCACGACATACTTGCATGACACGCGACTCACAGGCCACTGGCGGATACAGGGGGGGGGGAGGGCCGGGCCGTGGCTCCTCGGCGCTGGGCCCCTCAGGCCGGGTCGTGAGCCCGAGCTGGTCCGTCTATTTTGGCCTCCTACCAGGCGAGGTTTGGGGAGGCCAGCATGGTTTGGGCCTTGCCGACTTCGGCGCTCTTTTTGGAGGGCCTGGGCTCCGTGTGTCTCGACGCCGGACGCGTCCCTGACGATCCGCAGTGTCTACCGGCACAGGTGTTCACGCTGTCACTGGCCACTCTTTCCGGTATAGCGTGAGATGTCATCTGCGTTTGACTTTCTCAGTCACATTGCCTCACGTTAGGGGACTCATCGATGGATATACGTCGTTTCGCTTTTGTTTATCGAGTTTCTTTTGCATCCAGCTCGTTTTTTTTTAATAATTTTGGTAACGACCTGACAAGTTCGATAATTTGTTTAAAAACATGAAACAACTAATTACCGTTCAATGTTCTCGCCTGGAAAACACAGAACAGGAAACGACCGATAGGTTAGTGCCTTACCCGTACAATTGATGCTGAAAGCGGTTTCAGCATGACTGCAATACCAAAGTCTCTTTGAAGTCGGCAGTCGGCACAACCGGCATATTTTTGTTTGAATTTAATCAGATCTTCAGCTGTATGTTGTCGATCATATTGCTCGATGTTATGTGTCGTATCATAGATAACTGTAGTAACTGTACTGTAGTTACTACAACTGTACTGTAGTAGTAGTAACTGTTCTGTAGTTACTACAGCTATCTATGATCGTATCTATTTGTTCTGATGTCGTTGGCATACCCGCTGGGGAAGAGTACTGTCGTGTGGATGAGCTATCACACACTAAAGACGATAAGATAAGTAACTGCGGTAATGTATCACGGGGCTTCTCTATGAGATATAAAAACCCATGCAGTATGGGTGCTTCTGAAATACACGATTATGATTATGACTATTAGAAATGTGGACACCAAACTGTCAACCGTGTCCCCACCGTGCTCCGCTGAGACTCTCCACACATTGGTGTGTCACGCATTGGTGTTCGTTCATGATTAATCTGCGGCAGGATCCTGGCTGCGGTGGCTCACTGCTCTCCGACCCAGTACCCAGCTTCTGCGGGGTATGTGATTCACCCGCATACAACCCCCGGATTTCGTCGTTCTATTCCCAATAGGATCTGGATCTTTCACTTGGTGGCATTGCTATCGTTACCATGCCAAACATTTGGTGATCTGTGTAGCTGATAGGAGACCCCGATCATGCTTTCTATTATCCGTCCTCGCTTCCATCAGCGATTCTGGAGACACCTGTAGGTACGGACACAGTCGAGGGCAGATGGCATTCCGGTGTCGTCTGGACGAGGTGGGGTGGTGCGAGAGTCTCGGTTCGCGGCGGGAATGACGGCCGTTTTGTCTCGATCGGAGGCCTGTGTGGTCTGCCGCTGTGGCGGCCTCACGTGGCTTTCGGCTTACCTTATTGTTGACCGCAGAACGGCTTTCCCTCTCATTAATTACCCATCTGCCTCGATTCGAGCGGTAGACGGGAGTTTTAATTCCCTTACAGATCGGTAATTCGTCTTGTTTTGCATGTTAATGGGATTTATTTCAGTGATTCCACGGGTCAATGTACAGTGTAGTGCAAATGTTCTGTTCACTTCATCGACACCACCTCTGTGTCTGTCGGTGCTGCACGCAGTGGAGTCCAATGCAATTACTATAGCCCTCGCCCCCGGTATCAGGGGCGAGGACATACATAGTTTCATTAGATTTCACTGCGTGTAGCACCGACAGACAACACCGATGGACAATGTTGACATTAAACTAAACGGGAAACCGCTTAACCAAAGTTTTGTATAATACTCTACGCTAGCTTCCGGCAGACGAAACAATATCGCCCCAGAGAAACAGAGCGGTGGGCATTCGAAAAGTTTTGGCACTGAAAGGACTGCTAACTAGCAGTTTTCACGAAGGATTTATTCACGGGCACATCGTCATCGGGTGGTGTCGACGAAGTGGACAGAACATTTGCACTACACTGTACGTGAAGTGTCAAAATGGGCCCGTCAGATGCTGGGAGTCAAAGAAAGTCATCGCAAACTGTCGGAAGGTCATGAGTCGGCTCGGTTTGAGCCTGTTGTCTTACCTGTTGATGAGGCTGCGTCGCCGGCCGTCGTGGCCTCCGCGCGCGTGCCGGGACTCTATAAACACCTCTTGGTTCTCCCACTGCGCTGTTGTCGTTGACGGGAACGCAGTCGTCTCCTGTGGTAAACGCACCACTGCCGTTAGCGTCACTGCCTCCGGGGAGCTTCAGTTGCCACATAAACGTTGAAAATTGGTCGGATTACGTTGTACTGACCGCTGTTTACCTCTTATATCTGTTCACACCTTTTGTAAATGAGAGCTCCAGTATGGGAGGTACAGTTCTGATGAACCATAATTTGAATGAGCTTGGACGTAAAAACATGCTGGCTGCTTTGCCTATCCACGACCCCGGACTTTCCTGCAATACTGAATGTATCCAGTCACGAAGTCTCAATGCATCTGTGGTCAAACTGGTCATTTCACTTCAGCTTGTTATACCCTTGCGGTCACCTTGCGGTCGTTTTCCGAAGTTATTTTCATTGTTGTAGCTCACCTGATGATGCAGTTGCGATGGGTATGCCAGCTGGGCGGCGCTCCTACCCAGAAGTGGCAGTAATATGACGCAGGTGACACACGCGGCTGTCGGCATCGCTTTCAAGCCACTGCCCCGTCTGTAACACAGCGCAGCAGAACGGGAATGATTAGGCGGCATGCGTTTGTGAACCACTCGTAGGATCGAAGACCGGGAAAGTAACATCGGCTTTAATTGCCATAAACTGATCGTTTGAGGTATTAATCAAGGTGTTGCTCAGAAATGGAAACGTTTTTTATGGCAATGTCTGATGCTATTCAACTCAAACTTCGTAAACTGGAAAGTTAGAGCGGCGACGGTATGAAACGCTTCATCATCGGTGACCTCAAGTCTGCTTTTGTAATTTCACAAGTGTTTCAGGTTTCAGCTCTATGTAGTACGCGGGGAGCAACCTGGCAGCTGGTGCAGTGATACGATACTTGCTTTTTATGCTGGGACCATAGCCCTCATATTGTTCGGTGGGCCCCTGGAAAAATCGTCCCGGCTTCCCATAAAACTCGTCCCGGCCCTCATATCCCTCGGAACAGGATGACAGTTCCAATAGCGCCTTAGTCCCACGAGGATATGGTGCTCGGTCCACCACAAACAAACAAGCTATAGTGCGGATGCTGGCTCGTGGCGACGTCAGTTCTGTAAGCTGTCACGTACTTTGTTGCTGAACCGTCACTAATCGTGTAACGCCTGCTCTTTGAACATAAATCAGGTATGATTGATGGTTGTTTCATGCAAACACCTGTTTTTATGAACACATTTATTTCAACTATTATTCCACTATTGTTGTTTGTGTTTGCCTCTGTCTGAAACTGGGCTGTGGAGTTTAATCACCCGAGTCCGGCACGTCGGGGGGGGGGGCTCTCCGCTTAAGACTCAGGCTGTGTTCTGACCCGTCCGATTCCAGCGTGAAATTCCGGGAATCAGTTAGAAAGGTGCTTTCACCGATTTCCTGTAGCAAAGTAGTTAATATAGGAATACAAATGTATGAGAACATTGGCCGAAACTGCAGTAGAGTAAAAAGTGCCCGCCCGGGGTCCATGGATTCTCGGCCGGGAATGTGACGGTCAGAACACAGCCTAAATGACCGCCCGGGGATTCCGGGATTCCTGCTGGGAATGGCTGACGGTCAGAACAACAGCCTAAATGGACCGCCGGGATTCCCCGCTGGGAATGTTGACGGTCAGAACACAGCCTAAAATGACCGCCGGGGATTCCCGCTGGGAATGTGACGGTCAGAACACAGCCTAAAATGACCGCCGGGGATTCCTGCTGGGAATGTGACGGTCAGAACACAGCCTAAAATGACCGCCGGGGATTCCCGCTGGGAATGTGACGGTCGGTGTGCCAAGTCGCTGTCCTGCCCAGCTGACGCGCGCCAGTTGGCGCCGCACCGCGCCGCGTTTGCCGCTATTGTGCGACACCTAATGACCGGCCGTGTGCGCCAGATTGGTGCCCGCCGCGCCGCCGCCGCCGCTGCTTGTTACGCCGCCGGCGGCGATACCGGCCGTCAGCGGCGGCATCTGCCACGCTGACGGCAGCGGACGCTGGTTACAACAGCACGCCACATGACGCGGTTCGTGATCGAGCTCTGAGGTTGATGATCATATCACGGACAGCTCATCGGGCTAAGTAATGATCAGGTGACTGAATGGAGAGGGAAAGCTGTGAGCGAACATGCGTCTGCGCTGGTGTAGCGGCCTGAGGCGCAGCGGGAGACCCGGGGTCACGACGAAATCTCTGACGACTCCGCGGCGGAAGACTGTATGACGCGAGGTGACCCTGAGGTCACAGGACCGGCACAGGGGTGGAGCGGACGCGTGACCTGAGGTTGGCTGGGTCACTGATTAGTGGTTACAGGGGGGGGGGGGGAAGAGCAGGGAAGTGAGATACCGGGGACACCCTAAGATAGCAGGGCGCTGTGAACTCTGGAGAAGCCGCCTGGCGATGACTCCAGTCAACGGTAACGGCAGACGGAGAAACTCTGACGTCACGGTATCGTGACGTCACGGCGGCGGACGTGACGTGACGACCCAAACGACGCGACCTCCGCTACCGGGGTTCAATGAAGCCGAAACGGTCAGGCGGCATGGGCTGGAAAGGGACTGTGTTTGGAGCCAATTGCCGGGTATGTCCGTGTTGTTTGGTCAGGTTTCCTGCCTTCCGATGTTGTCACAAGGGCTGGTTTGAGGGCCGCTAACGCGACAGTAATGGAGCATTGTCGGCAGGCGGTCGTCCAGAAACGACAAAACGCGTCCGAACTGCGCCTTTCACTGCGTGTGCCGCGTTGCAGTTCCCACGTTAGCTGCGTGTGGTGCGTTGCAGTTACCCTCAGCTGGGCCGGAGGGCCGCCTGGCTGGCTGGCTGGCTGCGGTGGTGACGTATCTACCGTACAGCTCCTGAATTTACCGATAAATCTATTCAAGTGAATGCACGAAAGGAATGTCAACTGATGGTTTATTGATACGTTGCGTATGACAGGCGTGGGTAAAGGGTGTCGGAACATTTAGAATGTGCGATAATTTCGAAGGTTCGCAATGGTCATCTGCCACGGTAGTGTAACCTACTCCAACTGCTGTTCGGACGCAGTCTCAACGCCCGGCTGTCTCGGCTGCTGCCGTTTGCGCAAGTTTCGCGGCATCGTAAAGCCATTTATCGTCGGCGGCTGCACCGTTTGTGGCGGCGGCGGTGAACGGGCGGGCTGGGAGCGCCACGGCCCCGTCTCCCGGGTCCAAACCGCCGCCGGTTCCGGTCCAGTGACACCCGACACTCTAACCTCCGAGAAACGGGCAGTCAGCCTCCAGGGGTCTCACCGAGATCCGAGGCAGCGACTTTCGAGAGAGTCGGTCCTGGCTTTAGAGTCGTACTGACCCGGGAGAGCAGGGGTGATGGTTTGGACTCCAGCCCCGGCGGACCACGGGATCGTCTGAGCTCGGGCGGAACGCTGCCGGGAGAGCGCCGCTGCGGATGAGGGGAGGCGAGCGGGACCGGTCACTGGTCTGTGCAGGTTGGGCAAGGACCGGCGCCGGTCCCTTCCGTGTGAGATGTGGGAAATCTCGGACGTTATCTGACGGCGAGTTTGCGTTATGTTCAGTGGAGCGGCGCCGGCAATGGATTTGGGCAGGTCGACGCGTGGACCGGATTCTGGGAGATGAAAGTTGGCGGCGTGAACGGTGATTAATTTTGACCGGAGGTGTCGTGTTCGTTAACATTGTGATGGTGCAGGTATTGAGAGATTAGTGTGTGGAAAAGAAGGGCGGTTTGGTCGTGAAGTATCTCACGTTCGCGTTTGGAATGTATTGTCGTAATGTCATGGTATTGGGAGGGAATAGAAGTAGGATGTGAAACTTGTAAGACTTCTATTTGATCTCAGTTTTCACGAAAGTCACTCACCCATGCAGGGTTATCTCGTTTATGTGTGTTTTTACACCTACTGAGTCGGGTGAGGTGTGGCAAGCTTTGAACTTTTATTTCATTTTGCGTTTTTTTCATACAGTTTAGCGTAGGGCACGTAGGTAAGGCTTTTGACTACTGTGGCTGACCTAGATATTTTTATGCGGAAAATATTATACTACCGTTTTCAATGATCATGTGATGTGTTTTGGTAGGAGGGTCTTTAAATTTCCGTATGACTCCGCACACATACCCCACTTAATGTTGTGCTTTCACCTTGTTGAAACCAGTAAGAGCGCCGTAGTTGGCGATGAACGCAGCGAGCGCGAGCAAATGTATGGTGCTTTTTACTCGATCAGCGCAGTGTTTCTGGGATCCAAAGGTAGCGCACATGCAGAGGCAACCTCACCCCTTACTGTGGAGAGGCGGCGGGTCGCGAGAGGTTCCTAACTACACACCAAATTTGTACACAATCGGCTCAGCCGTTCCTGAGATATATAAAGGGTGTGCACGTGCGCACGTGCAGAGCCACCCCACCCCTGACTTGTGGAAAGTCAGCGGCTGAGAGGTCACAAACCACAAACCAAATTCGAACACAATCGGTTCAGCCGCTTCTGAGATATAGAATAGGGGTGTGCACGTGCAGAGGCACCCCACCCCTGACTTGTGGAAAAGCGGCGGCTGAGTGGTCCCTACCCTCACACCAAATTCGGACTCACAATCAGCCCAGCCGTTTCGGAGTTTTTGCGACAAATCATCTTTCAACACCCCTCACGCGGCACGCGCCGCGCACATTGGTAGTCACCCACATGAGTCAGCACTGGTATCAAGCAGGGTAGGTTGGATGGGGCTACTCAGCAAATAAGCCCGCGGGCCGCTTGTCAATCGGACGTGCGGTTGCAAAGATATGAGCTTCCCAAAAGCGTCGCCACGGGTCGGGTCGGGTCGCTCATAATCATATTTTGCCAAATACCACAGAAAGACGAGTGAGCGTTTCGCGCTCGCTCGTAATTATAGCAACATGGTGGTGATCTTTGGTTACCGACTTGTTAACATTGACACTAAGATCAGTGATATCGCTGGTTGCTGGCCCGTTGGCGTCGTGGCCGCTGTTAATAGGTGGTTACCAGCCTTTCAGAGAAACGTACCATGGGCAGCCTCCACTCGAGTTCCGTCTGAGTACGGCGGCTGGCAGGCGTCCGTCAGAGCAGTGGAAACTCTGACATCCGCCGCCCTGCGCCGCCCCGTGGTGAGCCTCCGCCCTCTGTGATATCAGTGCTGTCAGCCAGGCCATGGGCAGTCGGGCTGTACTCAGTAAACCCTCTCCATTTCCGCAGCATCTAGTACTCTCAGCCAACCAATTAACTTGGGCACTGATCGGGCACAATGGGATTAAACCATTGTGCCCGATCAGTGCCGCCAGTTAATTGTTGGCTGGGACTCTTTCCTATGTTCGCAGTGTATGAATCGTCTCCACTCACAGTACGCGAATGACGATATACCGGATTCACCATTACCAACAGACCGATTTAAATTCAATTCTGAGTGATTCCAGCTGGTGCATTGCAACCAAGCAATCTACCACCACCCAAGGAAGAGTCGGCAGAAGTATGCAGATATGGTTAGCTCAGCCGACAGTGGCCCGTGTCGGGTCACGCTCCGCTGCGTCCCAGTGTACCTACCCGTTACCGTGCCCCAGCTGGACCTGTCGCCAGCTCACAGCGAACGACCGGGCACTGTGCATGGCCTGGCGTGGTCTATTTCGGTGCTGCACACAGCCGTTATGTAAACTCAGAAACGGCCGGTCAGATGGCCGTTGTTATGGGTGTGGTGGGTCAGTGGCCCTCTTTGATGAGTTTGACTCTGTGATGGGTCAGTAGCCCGCTGGTTGTGATGGTTCAGAAGTCTGCTGCGATGCTTGTCGCTGTGCTCTGGATGTGGTAAGTCTGAGGAGTTATTGGCGATATGTCGCCGATATCCAGAGCGGGTTGAGTGGGATGTTGGAAAGCTACGATGCCGCTGCATGCTTTCCCGGCGGAAGATAGCGCTGTTCCAGGCGGTTGATGCGGCATCATACCGTCTCGCCGGCTGGGGGCGGGGATGGAAGGCGGTCCAGCCGCTGTCCATCAGCACACACCTGTCAGCAGGCGGTGGCGGCGGCGGCGGCGGCGGCGGCGGCGGCGCGGCGGCGGCGGCGGCGGCGGCGGGGCCGGCGGCGCGGTCTCTATTCGGGCACACTGCTCAGAGGGAGAAAATTTGCCGCGGGCTCATTTGTCCGCGTTATGAACGATCAGCCGCCGGGGCCGACCCAGCCCGCGAGGACCGACCGTGAAGCAGAAAACGTCGACCCAAGCTGGGCACAAATCTGCGAATAATTGATAATTATTCTCTAAAAAATGGCAACTGAAAGTGTTTCGTCTGTAGCAAATATGTCTATGTCTACCGGGCACCGCAGGTCGACGTCTTTCCATACACGAGTACCTCCTGTGTGTCGTTCTAGTGGTTGTATTTTCCTGCAGTTTAGCAGCCGGTTTTTTTGTCGATGTTTTCATCTCAGTCCAGCTGTCGACGTACCCAGCTATCGACAGCTCGCCGCGCACAGCACACGCGCACTCACGCAGCCCACTTTTACATGCAATTTCTCCCTGGTACTAATGCGCCGGACTGCGGCTGCTGGCCGTCGAATCACCGCTGGTTTTCTGGCTGTGTCAGATTTGTCCGTCTGGCGGTGAAAACGAAGTGCGGGTGGCTGTCGCGCGGTATCACATGCTGAATCAGTCCTGGTCATGCTGCTGAATCAGTCACATGCTGAATCAGTCCTGAATCAGTCCTGGTCTTCACGACCAGGAGGCTGAAGAGGCAACGGCTGAGAAACCGCTGACGGATGGTGTGCGTTTCACAAATCTGGGAGCCGAGTCCAAGTGGCTCACGCGTGAAGAACGAGTTCCCAGGATGATGTGAATGGTGCACATGTGAACACACAAATGGCCAACGTAAGTGGTCCGAAAGCGGTGATGGATCGGGTGGTGGATAATTAAGATCAAGTGATGCAGCGGTGTTATTTTCCGGAGGGGGGTTTCCAGTAGTGATACTGGAGAGATTCGTCTGAGGCGGAGGTGGGCGGCAGGAGGGAGAGCGTGATGTACGACCTTCCGATCCGATACTGTCAGAGGGGACCGGGTCGGCAGCCCGGTCACTCGGTGGTTCTAGGTTCAGAGGGATCAAGCTCAGAACTGGGCTCAGAACAGGGATCAAGCCAGGAAAACAGTGGGTCCTTTTGACAAGAAATAGAACCAGACTCAAGCTAGCGCCCTCCTTCATGCCAAACACTACAAGAACCGTTCAGTTGATTTGTCTGTCCGAAAGGGTGACTTGTGTGACATGCCATGATACCGTGTATTATGGCAACCTCCCTGCTTTTCCGTTTATTTTGCCAACCTTTTTTGCTGGCCTTTTTCGAGTTACGGGCGAAGTAAAAACTATCTAGATTTGACTATTTTACCGGATTATATTACTTTTACGCTATTTCTGTGAAACCGTGTTGGGCATGGATAATACACCTTTGCTGTGGATAGCCACGACCATGTGACTTTCCAGACTCAACCATTATCGAAACTGAATCTTTGCCGCTTTGTGATGGCCCGTTTGTGACATTTTTTTATCAATGTACTCTCAAATATAAAAACTCACGCACCAGCTAAATGCATTCTCAATCCTCATCAGCTAGCTAGAAACACTCTCGACTGGAATCGTTTTCGCATTTGGCCTCCCGGCGCGCTCTCGACGTGATGATGTCCGGCTCTCCTCGGCGGCGAAAGTAGTTCTCGCTCTGCTCGGCTGGCGGCGCCACTGATGCGTGACGAACGGAGCCTCTCCGCGCCTCCCCGCCTCGCCGCCGGCTGACCAGGGGTCGGCACGGTGACGTCACTTTACGGCCCCTGACACGCCGGGCCGTGGTGGTAATTTGTCAACTGGGGAGCGAGTTTTCAACCAAGATATTTCCAAATCCATTGTATTGGTCTTCGAGGTATGTCTTGGGGTGGCGGCGGTGCTTGTTTGGGGCCACTGTTTGATTGAAGGGTAAGCCGAATGGTGTGAGTCTGGTGCTGAAAGCTGAGTCGTGGAGGCGGAATTAGCCGTGGCGCGCACGCTCATTTGGTGTTTACATCACTCCGAAATAGCGGAAGTGGAGCCGTTCCACAAATGAACTCGGGCTCGAGGTGATGGCGAAATGGATACCAAAGCGTCACCTAATTGCTACTGTATCGCTCACTTCCGATTGCGGGCAGCGAAAATGCGATTCTGATGAATTCCACCAACAGCTTTCTACCCGTACTCCAAATGTGGTAATGAAACACATTAGTGCCAGTGGATTGACGCCGTTGCGTAAGTCCGTAACCGAACTACTGGCGTTTGTTTTCAGCTGCCCACACAGTGAGCCCGTGGTGGCCTGGCAGGCTCTAATTATATGACGTCGGGATGTGGTTGTAGAAACTACCACGGAGAAAGGCAGACTGCAGAGGAAAGCTGAAGTCAGCGGAGGATGTGGTATCGAGCCCGCGGCCGTATTGAGTTATCAGTATCGTGGCTGGGATGATTAAGGAGCTTGATGTTACTCTGATGTGTCGGTCCACAATTAATTTATCCATCTGGTGATGCCGCTTTGTATGCAAACTCTTCCCTCATCAGAGTATGAAGGATAGTGCACCAGTGCATTTATTGTGCCTCCAATGTCCTTATCAAGTGAGCAATAGTTTTCAGGAAGTATTGAGCTAGTGTTGGTCAACTCACACGTGGCCTCACAGCTGTGAGTCGCTCATTGACGTATTTCAAACCACAGTTACTTCTGCCACTCCGCAGCTATCGGTGCGCTGTCTGTACTCGGCCACCAAACCTGTGCGTCTTCAGCTTTAGCATGTCCGGTCCCTTCGTTCCGTTCCGTCTGTCCATCGCGCCGCGTCTGTCCGTGTGCTAGCCGGCCGCTAATTAATCCGCAGCCCGGCCGTCTCAGAAACGCTGACCACCAACAGACTCTCTCTCGCCGAGCCGTCTGCGGCGGCGGCTGGCGGCTGGCCGGTGGCCGGAGCGGCGGCGTATCTCTATCGCACCGTGCGTCCGGCTGGGATGATGTGACGGCCGCGTTACCCGGCGTCACACGGCGTCACACGGCGTCACACGGCGTCCACGGCGTCAACACGGCGTCACACGGAGTCACACGGAGTCACACGGAGTCCACTACGGCGTCCACACGGAGTCACACGGAGTCACACGGGAGTCACACGAGTCACAGGAGTCACACGATCATGGGACCCGCGCTGGCCTCGCGGTGAATTTGGCCTGGTCGGAACCGCTTGTCCATCGACTCACGCAGCGCACGCCGACCACGGGCCGCGTCTGAACTGCAAGGCTGTCTGTCAGTCTGTCTGGCTTTGTCTGGCTGTCTGGCTGTCTGGCTGTCTGGCTGTCTGGCTGTCTGGCTGTCTGGCTGTCTGGCTGTCTGTTTGTCTGGCTTTCTGGCTGTCTGGCCCGTCTGTTTGTCGTGGCTGCCTGGCTGGCTCGTTGTTTGTCTGTCCCGACGGCCGACGGAGGCTGCGAAGGACTGCCTCACTCATGGGAACAGATAGTTGTGGGCAATACACTAAGAACCGCTGTGCGAGTCCATGTGCCCGCCGTCTGACCTGATGGCTCGCCGGATGCCAAGCTGATCTCATTGCCCCCATTTCCTGGATGCGGCAACTTAGACCAGACGGCCAAACTAACGGTCCTGTGATAAGCAGGGTCGCGTGAGCTACCAGCCCAGTTTTCTCGTGGCAGCACACGAAAAACAAACTCGGATGAATTCGTCCCTATCGGAAGATGCCAGTCATTGTTGTAGCGGCTTATGAAAACACGATACCCTGCTCTGTTGGTCAAGCTGTATTTATCGTCTAAATTTGTTCGGTATGAGCACTACCGTCAACTGTCGCCTCGAGTGTCGACTGTCGTCCGAGTGGTCGACTGTCGTGCGAGTGTCGATGTCGTGCGAGTGTCGACTGTCGTCCAGTGTCGACTGTCGTTCGAGTGTCGACTGTGTCCGAGTGTCGACTGTCGTCCGAAGTGCGACTGTCGTCCGAGTGTCGACTGTCGTCGAGTGTCGACTGTCGTCCGAGTGTCCGACTGGGTCCGAGTGTCGACTGTGGTCGAGTGTCGGACTGTGGTCCGAGTGTCGACTGTGTCCGAGTGTCGATGTCGTCCGAGTGTCGACTGTCGTCCGGAGTGTCGACTGTGGTCCGAGTGTCCGAACTGTGTCCGAGTGTTCGACTGTCGTCCGAGTGTCGACTGTCGTCGAGTGGTTAGACTGTGGTCCGAGTGTCGACTGTCGTTCGAGTGTCGACTGTCGTCCGAGTGTTGACTGTCGTGCGAGTGTCGACTGTCGCCTGAGTGTCGACTGTCGTCCGAGTGTCGACTGTCGTCGGAGTGTCGACTGTCGCCTGTCGATGTCGACTGTCGTCCGAGTGTCGACTGTCGTCCGAGTGTCGACTGTCGCCCGAGTGCGGCGCTTTGCAGCACTGACAGGTCGGCCACAGACAGGTCAGCCAGGTGCTGTCTGTAGAGCTGCTCTGTCGGCCGACCATCCCGCGGTCCGCTGGCTCGCGGTGTTTCGCGGCGGAATAACCGGGCTCCCGCCATAATTGGTTCAACACGGATGAGTTCTGCCACAGCTGGATGTTCGGATTGAGCCGCTGCTGCTGGTGAGAAACCACCTAGAGCTGGCCGATCAGAAAAAAACGAAAGTGTGTCTTCTTGGTCTGTTGAGGTCTGACTGACGGCACGGCGGATCGGAGGGCGTTTTCACGCACCTGCAGTCAAGCGGAGTGCCTGTACGGTGTACGGTACGGTTTGCTCTCTGGTAATCAGGGGGTTGAGAGTGTAGCTCTAATCAGTGCAAGCGAGAGTGTAACCAGCACTTGGTCGGTAGCCAACCTTATCCATATTCACCGGCGTGCATCGTTACCGTATTTGTAAATATTATGTTTGGAATATCGTGTTTTTCTGAAGCTGCTGCGCTTCCTGTTGTGCGAATTTCTCATTTGATGGTTGTTTATCTTTTGTGTCTGGGAAAGGGATGAATGAAACGCGTGCGATCTTCCGTTAACCAGCAGACTGGTTATTGATTCAACCTTTTTGAACGATTCAGTCACGATTAATTTTTTAACCTGAATGTTCAATCACCGTTCGATTACCTGATAGACCAATTTTGAGAATTGGTTCTTTCCGATTCAAGTAATCAAAATATTGTAATCGATTCACGTTTTATTTTACATTTAAATATATATGTTGAATTGATGTCAAATCAATACAAATGCAAACGTACATATATACGATCATTAAAACATTGTTACAGCAATAGCATTTCAGCATAAATGACTGTAGCCACTGGGACGACATTGTATTTGCACAATTTACCATGTGCACTTGAATCGTTCAGAATCGTTACATCTTTTGATTAAATCAACCTTGCTTCCATGTGGGTTTGATTCAATTACAATTCATTAATCCAAAGATCTGGTGGTAAATCGATTCTTTTTTATTCAAGGAAATTTATTGAACGATTTCAATCGATTCAATCAGAGTCGAACCAATAACCAGTCTGTTAACCAGGCTGGTTTGAGAGATGCGCAGTGGGTATTGAGAAGGAGAGCTCCGCTGTCTGGCTGGCCAGCGTCGGCTGGCTGATAGAGAGCCTTCTTGATCTGCTCCGACAGATGCCACACTCTCCCGCTGCGTGTATTGTCTGTCTCGGCCCGACTCTGAGGATGTCGCTCAGAGGAAAGTCTCTTTCGTCTCCTTGGGCACGGTCGATAATTGTCCGGACAATGGTGCGCAAAGCAGCACCGATTGTATGCCATGTCGCCAGCCGCACGCTGGCTGTGATGGGTCGGGCTGAGGCACACCCGGCCAGCCTGGCGAGTCATCCAACTGCCCGCTGCCGCCAGGACCAGAGAAATGAAGTTATCGAGTACAATGGAGAGCTGTGGTGATCCTGTAATGGAAAGTGAGATTCCAGGGGCGTGGTTCGTGCGCGTCAAAGCTCAGGTTCGCTGATAGAATTTGAGTGTGTTGGGTAATAGGCACTGGAAATATGAAATTAATTGTCCTCGCTAAATCATTTGTGTTGTTTAAACCAGGTCGAGTCCTTTAAAAATCCGCTCACATATCCGGTGCAGATGTTCCAGGTGATTGGCTGGGTTAAAACCCAGTTTCTTGACATCACTTGACGCATGTGCCTTCTTAGAGTCAGGACTCGAGGCAGCGTGGGCCCTGCGTTGGCAAGTGATTGATGCTCCCTTATGTTCTCGTTTCTTTTTATCGTTTTGTTGCTGGGGCTGGATACCTATCATTCAAGTCCATTGGCGGATCCAGAACGGTATGGGGGTGGGGGGGGGAATCCAAAAATTTCCACACAATTCCTGGAATTTCATTAGACTTCGTTTGTTATGCCTGATAGCTGATTTAAAACAAACTGTCCTTAGTAAAAGTTGCTTAGATTTTCTTCTATATGGACAGTATCCCCCCCCCCCGCCTGGATCCGCTAGTGTTTAAGTCGCATGCACAAATAACAAGTGCTGTCTTTGTTCTTCAGTATTATCTTCTTCGAATTAATCATCAGTTTAACGTGACAGCTTTGTTCTGACTCCAGCTCATTGTTGGTTTGCAACTTATTGTCCTCCCATAATTGCCTGTTCTTTTTCTTGTATCTTCGGTTTAAGCTCGTTGTTCATGACATCCGTCCCCGGATCTGTAATTGGTTCCGGTGTTCTAAACGCGTGTTATGTGTCAGGTCTCAGTCGCTGATGTAAAACATGACGTCCACGTCATGGTGGAATTATCATACGAGCCTGACGTCAAACAGAAGTCCATTGTTGTTAGCAGCCTACCGTGTCAAGTTGGGCGCATTTTACAGATCTTGGGCACGTGCAGTTCTGGAAACTGTGCTGGTCATTCTTTTGTAGCACGCATGTAGTTTTGCAGACAAATATTTGGTGTTCGGTGTCTGAATCATGAATGGGAATGTTCTTTGAACGGTTACATTGTGGACTCTCGTCGCATAAAACAATTCCTGAATTTAGTCACATTTTAAGAAATACAATCGGTAGCATTTTCAATTCTTAGTCGAATTAGCTTTATACTAGATACAAATGTTCCTGGATTATGAAAGGGTCCGGGTCAATTTAACCCGTGTTTTATGCTAACCACTGGCGGATCCAGGGTCATGGGGGCCCTAGGGAAGGGGGGCAGGGGGCCCTTCGGCCTCGAACTTGAGGGGGCACTCTGGCCGCCTAAGGGGGCCCTCTTGCCGCCTGAGGGGCACTCTGGTCGCCTGAGGGGCACTCTGGCCGCCTGAGGGGGCACCCTGACCGGCTGAGGGGGCCCTCTGTTGGCCTGAGGGGACCTCTGGCCGTCTGAGGGGGCACTCTGACCGCCTGAAGGGACACTATGGCAGGCTAAGGGGGCCCTCTGTTGACCTGAGAAGACCTCTGTTAGCCTAAGGAGACACATTAAAACTTTTTGAAAGTAAAAAAAAAATGTTGAAATAGGGGCACCCTCAAAATATAGTGGACCAAATCCGTCGAGTTGCCAGATTTTGTTATAGGTAGGGGCACCACTGCGATTGATGGCCCTCTCCTTGAAGATTTTCTGGATCCGCCACTGATGGATTAGGAGAACTTTGTCGGGCAATAAAATCCTTAGCTGATGCGATCCTTGCTGACCCAAGGTAACATAATAATTTGCTTCGCCCATCTTTGTGTTTGTGGATCCCAAGTAGAATACGTTTGGGATTATTACTTAAAAAATAAACTAGGCTCCAAATACGCGTTAGTTGAAGTACCGCATGTTCTATAACAATAACGGTGTCGTTGCACAACAATACTTTACAATAATATACGGTCAGTCTTGATAACATATGATGCTATTGATTCAACCGATTTTACCTCGGATACTGATATATCTCATTCCGGTCCAGTAATGTCAACACGAGCGCCATGACGCCTACTAACACTGTCACAAAGCGAACACAGACCCCATCAACGCGCATTAGCAGCGTCACGTCCGCTTACCTGTGGTTCGGCATGGCTGCTCCACCGCGCTGTGCCGGTGCTGCTCCGCCTGCTGTGTGGATCTTCGAGTTACCCTCGGGCGGCCTCACCGTGCATCCCGGTCCCACGGTATCTGATCCCACGCGCACTGATACGCACACTGTGAGACGCGCACTGTGACGCGACCTCTCCGTGACGCTGCGCTCAGTTGACTGTGATAGCGGCCCACTACTGGGTAGCACGCGCTCCGCTGTCCGCACCGCGTCCGTCGCACGTCCGCCGTCGTTCGCGGTCCCGCGCACACTGATCGGCGCTGCTCTCTCGACCGACTGCGCGGTGCCGCGCCGCTGTCCGCTGTCCGTTGTCCGCTGTCCTGCTCCTGCTGCCGCTGCCGCCGTTGATATCGCCTCTACCGCTGCTGCTGTCTGCTGTCTGTTGTCTGCTGTCTGTCTGTTGTCTGCTATTACTTTTGGTCCGTATGCTGTCTGCTGGCTGGCTGGCTGGCTGGCTGGCTGGCTGGCTGGCTGGCTGGCTGGCTGGCTGGCTGGCTGGC
>VOPJ01001097.1:0-18761 GCA_014673585.1 Semibalanus balanoides
CCCAAATATGGGCATACAAAAATCTAAAAATTGATCGATCTATTTTTTTATTTCCTCCTCTAGTTTGCCCAACTGATCTGGGATCTCAGTGGATCTCTAATATAAAACAAGACTCAGGTATTGAAAGACAAGATATGAGGACTGACATTACAAATTGTGCTCTCTTTTTTAGTATATAGCATACATTATGTATATGATTGGTATCTGGAAATTACCTTGCAAGTTGTACATACCTATTAGCAAACATAGATATTGTAATTAATTTTACAATATAATTAAATCTGCACAAATAAGGTACCTACCTACCTACCTACCAGTGTGCCTGGATCCTGAAGCTGGATCTGGGATCCCAGTGGATCCCTCTGCTTAAAATATCAGGATCAGACTCATCACAATGGATCTGGTATATTTGTGGATTCCTCAGCTTATTGTGTACACGGATCTGGTGTCCCATCATCCCATGTGGATCCCAAGACACAGAAATCCAGATCTCAGCTGGATCCTGGATCCAGGCACATGTCTGGTTATAAGTTGTCATGCTGATATATATATTATGTTGTACAGTCGGTCTATTATGTATCTTCCCTTTTTCAGTTTCCAAATCTCATCTAATTTCATTGTGTACAAATGAAGGTCTGATTTTAAGGGAACAAATTTGTGGTACCTACCGAGGGTATGGAACCACCAATGTTTCTTATAAGCAGTCTTTCATGTACAAAGAAGATAAATTAGATGAGTTTTAGAAATTGGAAACGGGAAGATACATAATAGACCGACTGTACATTGACAAGGCCAGTGTAATCTTGATGTTGGGTATCTTTCTGGGATGTAGGGCAAACAGTATTGGATTAGCAGGCGTCACACTTCCATTCACAACACTGAAGGTAGTACCATACTCCTCCATAGATAGTGAAAAATACACTCACAGTGACATCATCAAGCCAGCTGCACCCCTGCCTGTCCCTTGTTTAGGCCTGTCACACTACCTACAATCAGTTGTGTACCGAAGTGTGACACCTGCTCAGCTAATACCGGGTAAACCACTGAGAGGCTGGGCCTACCATAATGCTAGATACTTTATGGTGATGTGGTGTTAATGCCCTAAAGCAGAAACATGTAAGGAATCATCATGGTAATTCATCGTGACGATGTGTGAGTGTGTGAGAATACATGAGTTAACTTATAAAAAACACACCATTGCTTCCATGACATGTTTGGTGCTGACAACACCAGACGTGTCATGGATTTCATATGGATATATATATATATATATATATATGCATGCATTATTTTGCTATACTGTGTAAAAATAGCATGCATTATAACATATTATAGTTAGCCATGCTTCATTTGTCTGTTTTTCCCCCTTGCAGAAACCTATATCAATTTGAAGCTTACAGAAAACGAACAGAAGAAAATGGCTGAAGTTGATCTGGAGCTATGCCTGTCAACAGCACTCCCAAACTGGCTAAGGACGGCAGGCAAGGATTAAGCTGTTTCAATGGTTACACAATATTCCTTGGTCAGACTTTGCATAGAAACCAGTGTTTGGCTTATTTGGTTGTATAACTGCCCATCATTCCACCAGCGTTTTAAAATGTACTGGAATTTAACTAATTTGGTTTACCAACTTAACTAATAGGTCACTATGACATATTTCATGCATGCATATTTTATAGCACTGTTATTATCATATGTAATACCTATATTATTAACACCATTATCATTATTCAGTAACTTTGAGTGAGTTGCTTGAGGCCATAAATTCATGGTGAGTGGTGACCAATAAATTAAATTAAAGGAAATTTGCTTACTCACATCTTTGTGGAGTTGTTGACACTGGTCTATAGAACATATTTTTCTGAATTTAGCCATTACTTCATTTCTCCAGATTCACTCTAGTTGCTGAGATATTCCTAAGGCTCCAAGATCAGTATGGAATAACACAATTACTTGTAGTCTCCAGAGATGCTTTTGCTACTAGCAGCATTGCCCTAACGTGTATGCTACTAGCAGCATTGCCCTAACGTGTACACTGCTAGCATGTATCGTTAGCGCTGGCCAATAGAAAACAGCTCGTGTGCGCTGACAGCAGCTACCAACCAGAGCCTTGATTTCCATTAAACAAACTCACATAGCTAAGTAATTGAGGAACAACTTACGGCCTATGGCCTTTAAAATGACGTGGTCAGCTGAGTACGCCGGTGACGTCACACTTGGGATGCGTATTATCTTTAGGCATGAGGATGTTGAGCTGCCATTCAAATGGTGTATTGGAATTACATGAGCGGTCTGTGGGACTATGGTCTCATCAAATACCTGCCTTGTTTTTGGACATAGAAGAATCTGTTGTGACTTCTAAGTGACACTAAGTTTGAAAGATTATGGAGTCACACAACAGTCTGAGACAGGCATTTGACCGTGGAGTTTCATTTATCTGCTTGCCATTGCTGCACATTACAATCCGATCATTTGTTTCCAACAGATGATCAAAGATGCCTTCCAGAAGAAGAAGACGGTGACGTTTAAGTCATCTCCGAATGACCTGGTCACCGAGACGGACACTGCTGTCGAGAAGTTCCTCTTTTCAGAGCTCAGGAAAATTTTTGTCGACCACCGGTATGGCCACCAGGTGACGATTTCCACTTCCCTCAACAGTGGAATCACATTTTGTACGTGTCTGATGAATGAGCATTGGTTGAACTATCAAAAAATGTCGAATTGATTTGTATTTCATATGTTTTCTTACATTGTATTTGTATTGCCAAAAATGTATTTTTTTTAGTTTCTGTCTGAGATAATTGGGAAACAATTATCACCTAAATGAATGGGATGAATATTACATCTCCAACCATGTTACTCCGTTATTTCTGCATAGTTTCATGATTCAATTAACTATGCAGAAATCATGGAGTAACATTATTGGAGATGTAATATTCGTACAATTCATCAAGTGATGTTTTTTTAAAATTTACCACAACAGTAAGGTCTTAAGCTTTATGTTAGTTTTATTCCTTCAACATCACAGTTACATTGGCGAGGAGTCTGTGGCGGCGGGAGAGAAGGTGGACTTCACGGACGCTCCCACCTGGATTATCGACCCCGTCGATGGCACCATGAACTTCGTCCATAGCTTCCCGTTCACCTGCGTCTCTATTGGTATGGAACTTACGGTTTTATGTCGGAACTCGTCACTTGTCTGTAATTAACTATGTCTTTGCTGGCTAATAATGGACTAGTTGCAGGTTACCTTACCCATTGTTTTTATGCATTTGATGGAACGCGAATTAATTTAAAATATTTTATGCATGGTCAATGTAATATAAATTTCTCTGAATTATCAGCAATTTAACTAATTAAGTATATTTACGTAATTTATAATTCTGCTCTCTGATTGGTCGTGACGCAATTTAGCAATAGTTCAGGCGATCGAGGGTACCTGAGGTAGCTTGAGCAGTTCGGTTGACACATGAATTTGTAATATAGAGGTTCATCGGAAAAATAAACATGAGACTTATCGCACGAAAATCAAAGCACGTGATATGGCGGAATTAAGCAGATATAATTTAATTTGTAATCACGCCACTTAACAGAAGCAAACACAACTACAATTGTGGAATTCTACCCTGTGACCAAATCAGTAGCCTTAACGGCAGTTCAAAGGCATTTTAACGGATAGCTACAGCCAGACAGATCCCAAGGATAATCTAGACAACTTTCCATACAAGCTCTGGATCCGACAGACAGATAAAAAAAATCTGGACCCGACAGAAGCTATTTCAAAACAACATTGAAGGCACGGTTGCATTTTGCAAGTGGTTTCTGAGGCAGTGAGGGCAGCATCCGGATCTGAGCCCACTTAACAACTTCCTGTGGAGGTAGCTAAACAAGTTATTATGGGTTTAAGAAGAATCTCCAGACCAGGGAGCAGCTAAAAACAGCCGTGGGAGCTGCAGTGCGGACTATCCCGCCGACATCGGCCTTCGGACAAGCATCTTCGTGGGTATTAGGTGGAGGGCAGAGCTGTGCCTCAGCCGTAACGGAGCCTATCTCGATCATGTGCTGTATATGATATTAAGATGAATAATTGTGTTTTGAATATACACAGTATAAATCTCCATGAACTTCTGATCAGTTTGGACGAGTGTGTAATAGTAAGTCAGGAGTAAAAAGCGCTTCAACCATTGTGTATTGCCACGAAAATGCCGGAATAACATGCTTTTGCATAGGCCGGCGCAATATTATTGCTAAATGACGTCACTACATCAAGTGCTTTATAAATAATTAACTTGTACATACAAATATCTCGCGAAATATTGATTTATTTGCAAAATAATGTGTATCACGTTGATCAGCACATTTTCCTCATTATTTTGCAAATATTCACCGAACAACCTGCAACTAGTCCATTACTCGCATTAAACTTCAATAGCTTCCTGTTATATGCGCTCTGATTTCAATATTATCATTCACAATTCACGGGTTTGTATGCACTTTGTCGGAAGTTACGTAGTTCCGACAATCCGTGTCTTTGTATTCCAATCCGTCTGTTACTCCGTACCCGTCTTTGCAATCCGTCGTTATTACAACCCATGTCTTTGCATTGCTTTCGAATATGTATGTCCCAACATGTTTGCGTGTATTTTGTGCTACATGACAATTCTCATGCACATTTATGTTGGCATTTATGGCTTACAGAGAGCAAACACATCCAAACAGCGTTGGTAGCCTCTCACGAGCCACTAATAACCCTTGCACGACGCTAAACGCTGAAACACAGCTCCCTCACACGCAAATCGCGTATCGCAACTCTCATTGCAATACACGCAACACTTTCCTATCCCGTCTCGTCTCGCATCTCGCAGCTCAACTACGAACTCGCGGCAAAATCTCGCTCCCGAATCGCGGGTCTCGCGGTGACATCTATCTCGCGTGCAAGAGAGTTGACTTCAGTTCAACTTTTCCGCACGATTTTGTGCGCGCGAGATAAGATTTTCGAGCGAGGCGGCCCAGACGCAAGACGCGATTGCCTGCGAGATGCGATTTTCCTGCGAAACGCAAAATGCGCTGTGTTTCAGCCTTAGGTCGGCGCTGAGCGGAATCTGGGGCGTTTTACCTGCCATCTACCGTCAACAGTGCATACTTAAACTTAAACATAGAACTGCCAAGGTTTGCGGTAGCGCGCATATCACCATTTCGTTGGTCATTCGAGATACAAAATCGGCAAATTATTATCATTTGCGCCATGATTACGCCTGTCCTGTTTTCGTGGCCAATCTTTTTTAGGTGGATCATGACTAAGTGTTTCTCGGCTGTTAGTGCAATACGTCAGCGAAGGTATGTGATCAACAAATCTTTGTAATGAAGAATGACAATCAAAGCACTGCAACTGTGTGACGCCCACCACCAGTCGCATAACAGTAGTGACCGTGACTACAATGTTGTCACAGTGCATACTTAAACTAAAACATAGACTGCCGCCCCTTTAGCTCAGTGGGAGAGACTGGACTTCTGACCCATCCCGGTAGTGGCAGCCCGGGTTCGAGTCGCTTCGGCGCTCGCTATTTGCTTCTGACTGGGATGGCCTGCGGTCGGTGGCAGCGGTCGCACTCAAGGCCAGGTGACTTTGTCATGTGAGTCTGGCGGACTCGTGTTCCCAGGTGAACAGAATCTGCCCCTGCCCAGCGGGTCGCGTTCGGCTGCCGACCCCCGGTCCCCCGGTCAAACCGCACATGTCTGGAATGTCTACCTGGGGTCGCCGGAGGCAGTTTAAACGGGACAGAAGGGGTCCGTACCATTGTCCGGTCGGAAAAAGGTGGCGACCATTGTCCGGACGAGCTCGGGCGGCGTAAACAGGCCCGGGGCCGGCACTGATGGATGCGGTCGGTGAGGACCGGGACGGGTGCGGTGAGGACCGGGCTCGACTGGATCCAGTACCAAATTGAATCTACCATGCGGTATTTAATCAGTGCCCTTTCCACTGTATTTACAGAGACCATTCCTGCGACCAATCGTTGGCGCTCGTCGGCGATTTTTGCGACCACTCTCTGCCATTGGTTTAGCGTTGTGGTCGCACGAAAAGCGCCGAGGAGCGCCGAGGAGGAAACGTGGTAGATACTTGGTGGTGGATGGCGTGGTAGGTTTATTGCCTTGCGTAGGAGGTACATCAATACACAGGTAACCATTTTAGTGATGTAAAAAGTTTGAAGGAATTTTCAATCTAATAAATATCAAGGCAAAACTAGATGAGACATTTCCCGGCCGCTTTTGGTCGCTACTTCAGTCAGCACAGGAGGCTATCTGGTCGCCGACGCCATCGCCAGGGCGGCGTTTTTAACCCCGGGCCGTTCCCTCGCTTCACGGCGACCAACGACGCAGCACGCGGCTCATATGCCAACCCTGCTACGGATATCAATATCAGAGCCGGCAGCCGACTCTGGTGCAGGCTGTGACGACCTAACTCCTCCGCTGCGCAGCCTCCGATCGAACTTTGAACGCCCAGAGCTGGGAGCTTGACATCTGCAGTTGCTCATTGAAGCGTGGACCAGGCGACGGTCGGATGTGTCGGGGGTGGATGAACATCCAGCCCGGATAAATGACTGCCGGAGCCCACATGTGAGCCTCTGTACTAGGTGTAAGCCGCTAAACCTGATCACCAGCCTGACCCGGCTTCTAAGGCCGGTAGTTCAAACACTTGACGTGGCTTGAAGAACGCTTGAACAAACACTCGACATATATATCTCCTGTCTGTATGCTTCTGGCGAGCAGAGACACCACTTCAGAACGCTGGCAATATAGACCACTCACTGGGTAGCGCAGCGTTCTTAGAGTCAGCACTGCGTGAAGTCGGCGGTACAAGCTCTGAAGCCAGCCAGCTCAATATCCGTCACCTGACAGCTCAGCCAGCCTTCACAGACAACGCTTATACTGCGTACAACGCCTGTTGTCAATGGTTAACAATACCTACAATCTTAGTGCATGATTCAGCATAAGCCAGTTACTGTTACGAAAACAGCGTAGCACATTGTAAGCACGTTGGCAATGTGAAAATATGGTAAATTTTATATAAATAATGCCATTTGCTAGGTCTTCATCAAAAAGCATTGAGCTTAAGGCTCCAGGTTTCGGTAAGACTGCACTGCTTTGTTCGCTGTGTAATCCCTTTTTCCACTCCGGTGGTTCTCGCCCAGTCCCCTCCCCAGCAATAATCCAGCATCACATCCGTCATTCTCAGCCCCAAGTCTGTCGTCCTCCAAAACTGTCCCATACTGTCGTCCCATCCCATCGCCAGCCATGGCCTGGCCTCCCATTGTCACCCCGTTCTCAGCGCGAATTATAAGCTTCGGTCGAAGTATATCAGCTACGTACGTGGCCCATAACTATCCCGAGCTGTCAAATTCCCATTCCATAGCCCGTGGTGCTCGATCCCCAGCCGTGCCCTGCCTCCACCCCCTCAGCGGTCACCCCAGCCCCGCAACCTGTGCGTCGGTAGGCTTTCCAGCTGCTCCTCCGTCGTGGCCCTGCCTCCACCAACCCGGCAGCGTTCACCCCAGCCCCGACCATTGTTGCGTCGGTAGGCGTCCAGACTGGCTCCTTTCCGTCGTGGCCCTGCCTCCACCCCCAGCAGCGTCACCCCAGCCCGCACCTGTGCGTCGGTAGGCGTCCAGCTGCTCCTCCGTCGAGCGCACCACCGAGCCGAACACCTCCGGCGGCACCGGCTTCAGCCTGTCGTCCAGCTTCTCCTGGTCCTCGGCGCCGTCGTCCAGCGTTCGCCGGTAGAACGCGTTGACCTCCTGGAGGTCCGTGCTGCGGAGGCAGAGGGGACGCTTGGGGTCACAGACTGGGGCAGAGGCGGGGATGTGGCGGGACAGGTAGAGGGGGATTGACAGGTAGAGGGAGAGTTCAGGAGAGAGGAAGGACGGAAGAAAGGTGAAGGAGAAGGTGAGGAGAAAGGTGGGAGAAAGGTGGGAGAAAAGGTGGGAGAAAGGTATGAAAGAAAGGTAGAAAGAAAGATAGAAAGAAAGGTAGGAGAAAGGTAGGAGAAACGGTAGGCAGAAAGGTAGGAGAGAAGGTAGGAGAAAGGTAGGAGAAAGGTGGGAGAAAGGTGGGAAAAAGGCTCAGAAAAGCGGCAAGGCAGTTAAGTGTTGTGTGTGGGGGGGGGGGGGGGGGCAGAGGCGGGGTCGAGAGGAGGTAGAATGGGAATGCCGCGGCTCAATATTGCAGTATAATACATTAGGCGAGTCAGGTATCATGCGAAACTTGTCTGTATGATGTTGGCAGATTCTGCCGACAAGCAAAAAATCGGGACGACTTCACAGACAACCGATAGCGAATCATCGGAAACAAAGGAGAGGTGTTGTCGACTTTGTGATCAGGAGTCAGGACACAAAACATACCGCTGGCACAGCGATAACCAGCATCTCGATAAATATCAATTTTTATACACGAAGAAAGCGAGTGGATGCGTGTTTTCTGTGTAGATGTGCGTATCTGAGCATTTTTTTAAATACGCTAACGAAAACAGACTCATTGGAGAACATTTCAGGATCAAAATAGGATCTCATTTATCCCTTCATCTCCATTTTAAATTGCTCCAACTTGTGGTCATACCCAGGGCAATAGAACACTGTCATACCAAACCCAGCCCCAGCCTGCTACAGCGACTGTGACAGTGACAGTGATTGAGACTGATACTGTTGACAGTGACTGTGAATGAGACTGTGACTGAAACTGTAACTTTGACTGTGACTGATACTGTGAATGATAATGAGACCGAGACCAAGACTGAGACAGTGGATGATGGACTGTGACAGCAGCCTGTGAGCTGAGACTGAGCAGTCCATACGGTGACAACAGACGTACCAAATCAGCGTGGACGCGGTTGCGGGCGGGGGCGGCTGCGGGGGCGGGGGCGGGGGCGTGGGCGGTTGCGGGGTGGCGCGTTAGCGGGGGGCGGGGCGGGGGCCGGGGGCGTAGCGGGGGCGGGGGCGGTGGCGGGGGCGGCGGTGGGGGCGGGGGCGGGGGGGCGGGGCGGGGGCCGGTGGGGGGCGGGGGCGGGGCGGGCGGGCGGGGGCGGGGGCGCCGGTGGGAGGCGGGGGCGTAGCGGGGCCGGGCGGGGCGGGGCGGGGCGGGGGGCGGGATCAGACGACTTAGGACCGTCAGGCGCCAGGTGCGGCCACAGCTGGCTCGCCGGGATCCGCCGGCTGTATGTGTGTTAACACCTCTCACCTCCCCTTGCTCTCTGCTCGCCCCTCCCTATTCACCCACTGGCAACACCAGCCACAGGTGTCTTCTCCCAAAACGTAGATAAGTCTTCAAAAGTAGGAGAGGAGCAATAACATTTTAATCTCGACTTGAGAGCAAAACCCCTCTATGCAATATTTATTTGCAGATTTGAGGTCTTCTCGTCTCGGAACCTTGGGCTATCTCAAAGTTCACCTTTAACATGGGGTTTTGAACTGCGATAGCATATTTGTAGAGCAGATCGAAAAATGAGTTGTCCAAAGTGTACGTCCGCTTTGTGGTGCTAAAATATGAAGTAATTGCTGCCGGACACGATTCTGCACATTTGTCTCTCTCCTTCTCACAAACAGTGCTCCAATTTCCATGAAACCACTAAAGTTTTAGTAATTTGGGCTTGAATGACTCATATGAAGGAATTTTTGGAAATAGAAAAAACTTCACGCTGCAATACTGTTGTTTAGTGTATGGCTAATGTATAGCGCAAATGTAAAACAAGTCTACTTGTCATCAACCATTCTGATTAAAAAGGGGTGACGACATCGGCTCTTAAGCGGCTACCCTAACATACACTAGGGCCTTATTTTTTGCAGATGTCAAAACAAAACTCAAAATTCTACTTCGATTAGAACCTCTGTGGGTGTTTTAATACTTTCAACAATACTTATATTTCAATGGACTCAAACAACTTGGTCTCATCTCCAACTTCAAATTCTTATGTTAATTTGTGAATACATTCCCTTTAACATGGGGTTTTGAACTGCGATAGCATATTTGTAGAGCAGATCGAAAAATGAGTTTTGGCTGGAGAATAAACTCGCTACGTTAAGTAGTTTTGACACAGTGACAGGACTAGTGGACCCCTTTAAGAAGACAAAATGTAATTTCCCTAAAAGTTCGCCAGTGGTGGTAACTTCCAGTGCCAGGCTGTGCCAGTGACGGTGTGACGTTTCGCAGTCTCACCTGCTGATGTCATTGAAGAGCGCCCGCTGCTGCTGCGGCTGCAGCTGTGACCAGTACTGTAGCAGGTGCTCCTGACCCGCCTCCTTCAGCTCAACGCGCAGACTTTCCACGTCCATAGCTCCCGGCTGAAATCAGACACACACACACACACACAGTGAGCACGGACAGTCACAAGCTCCAGCTTAAATTGAGCAGTCGGTTCAGACAAACAGACAGCTCGAGTACACGCAGGAGTTACAGAGGATTATACAGTATATTCACAGCCTCATATGAGACCCCAGCAGTGTATCACTATAAGTACAGTCACAGACACGGGAGACCCAGCGGTGTGCCATTAGAGTACAGACACAGACACATGAGACCCAGCAGTGTGCCACTAGAAGTACATTTCATTTTATTTCATTTCATTTATTCAGTATATCACCCACGGTTTGACCCATTGACAGGTAAAGTCATATACATATACGTACAACACACGCAAGTACACAATAAATACGCACATTCATGGCTGTCTATCAAGTTAAAACATCCGCGATATAAAGCCTAAGACCTAAGAGGTACTACGTGGGCGGATAAGCCCGCTGTCGTCAATTTTTTTCGCAATAATCCTTGGCTTGTGTCTTGGATTTGGCAAAGTGAATCTTTTAAAAATGTCCCTAGCTGTTCATTCTGATGTAAGAATTCCGTTCAATTGCTCGCGCATTCTGCAAAACAGACCATTCTTGGACAGTTGTTCACACGGGCAAAAGGCAATCCGCAGAAATAAAAATCCCTACGTCGAACTGGTCGGGCTGGGACAGCTAGCCAAACCAGGATCGCAAGGAGATAGAAATCAATTTTATGTTTGAAAACACGAGTCAACAAAGACCCGAGGTCGTGCTGGGTACGTCTATAGCCCAAAAAAGTAAAGGAATGTGCTGAAAGCAAGCTGTTGTTATGAGAGAGACCCCTGAATTTACTCCTGAATGCACTGTCAGCCAAATAAGGAATTTAATGTTGTTAAATGCGCTCGATGCGATCCGTATGGGTCTTAGCTTGCCCACTCCATACACAACACACTGCAGTATTCGTAGCACAGATCGGACGTTGGCATGCGTAAAAACCGCAACAAATAGCACCGGACTGGTATCTCGTGCTTTCTCCCTATCGGCCTAAGTGACGAATCAATGAGACCTGTGCCATGTTTACATTTTCTAACGATTGGAGTCAATATGCGATTCAAATGTCAGTTTCTGATCTATAAACTACTCCCTAAGTCACGCATCGTGACAACACGTTCTAAAATCTCTCCACCTATTACGTAATGACTGATAATGGGCATGCGCTTGAGAGTGATGGAAATGACTTACATTGGATGCGTTAAGCTTTAATTACCCTATTAGGTGGCAGGGGGGCAAATATTGCGCCCCTCATGTTTTTTTCTTAGATATCTCCGAAACGGCTACGAGTAGGCTTATGAAAACTTTCGGACTTTTCCTAAAATGATTTTCACATCTGGAGTCAAATTTTGGAGTTCTGGACTTGAACAGAGGGGTTCCAGGGCCCAGTTTTGGGAGGTTTTTTTTCGGCGACAATTGACGAATAAACGGAAATGCGGTCTTTCACGGATTCTTCCTAACTGACTCAAAAGAAGAAGTTGCATAGCTTTTACGGTGATTCAAATAAGTTCAAATTACGTTGTTTGTTCCATGATATACTGTATTTTTTTAAACGGCAGAGGCGGTTTCAGGTAACTTGAAAAGGGGGGAAAATTTCCAAAAAGTATGAAACGCCTAGCTGACAGTCAATCAAGCAATATAAATTGCGATTAATAGCTATGAAAGGATGCTGGGGATAAAGTTTCTCCTTCATATTTTGGCCATAATTTAATTACGTCCTTTGAGTTTCAAGGGCGTGCCAGGCAACAGAAATAAAGGGGGTAAACTTGCAATAAGTGATAACGAATATAACTTGCGATTACGTGCAATAAAAAATAGTTTGAGAATGAATTACTGGACACAATGAGTCCAAGGAAGAGGAAAATAAATTTTATTGCAAAGGCGCGCTCAGGAATAGAAAAAAAGGGGGTCAATATTATTAACAAGGAAGCCTCTGATGCATGGGCCCTACAAGGCATAACATACTGCAGTTTTTAACGATGAAAAGCACCAGGGGGTCCTTTTTGAAACATTTTGTAAGAGAATAGGCGAGCCCAGGTAGGGTAAAAAGCGGGTAAACTTATGTGAATTGAAAATTGCAAAGCAAAACTTAGTAATTGTTGACTAGTTAGTATTATATTAGCGGGATTTATTTTTAATCCAAAAAGGTTTTGCAACTCCCCAAATTGGATCCTGGAAATACGCCTATGATGATTTGCAGCATTCAAAATGGAACTTTCTATGACCAGTAGCCTGATTTATATTCCGTGGTAGAAGCCAATGACGCTAATCATATTTTGTATTTTGGCCTCCCTTTTTCGTTAACACTGGCAACCGCCTTGGTACAAAAATATGCTTAATTACTATTTTTGTAATGATGTAAAATAACGAACTAATTGCATTTGTTCAGAAAAAGCCATCAAAAAACGTTTGGAATTACGCTTTTAACTTCGCCCCCCAATTCTAGTGACCTGCACACGCCTATGATTTTTGAATTTTGAACAATCGTCATCACATATCAATTTCCTACTCAATATATATCGATCAATGTTGATTGAATTAGAATCGGTTGATAAACATGCAGCTGTATTGGATCAAAAATACCTCTAATTTTTGTACTTTTTGGCCCCCCGTTGCCCCCCTATTTAAGATTTATAACATTTTCCGTTTTTTTTAGAAATGTAGATCATGTTTAAGGTGAATCGACCGCCGTTTGATTTTTGAAAATCGGACGGGTAGATCTCGAGATCTCCGCGGGGGGGGGGGGCCCGAATATGCCCCCCCCCCCTGCCAATAATAGGGGTAGCCGGGAGCCCTGCCACTAATAGGTTAGAGCTTTCCCACGTTAACGACCAAGGTCACAAGCGAGCGAGATCAAGTAATCAGGCAAGTCGGCGTCTGCGGTCGAAACGCACTTCTCGGTAAGATTCTTAACATCAAATCAGCGTATCATAAGACAGCCGACTGAAACATGTGGATGGGTAAATCATTGATAAATAAAATAACTGAAGAGGCGACAACAGACTGCCTTCTGGCGTACCAGAAATCACCCGGACCAAGAGGAGTCTGGCCATTTGAGCAACCACAACGCTGCTGACGGTCCGTGGTAAAAAAGATGCAATCAATGCGAGGGCTTTTCCAGTGATTTATAATGATTGCTGCAGTTTGTGCAGACAAGAAAACGGTGGTCCGACCTTGGAACGCGGGCCAGAGAAAGTCCGTGTAAAATGCAGCGAGCCTGGGTGCCATTTGAAAATGGCCCCTGCCATCCAGCGGTGTACAATGGAGGATAAGTTTGCTTTCACATGAGCGATGAGGAATAAAACCATGCTGTATTCCTCTGACAGAGCAAGTGCGGACATAGGTGCATAAAGAAGTCTCACAGACGATTCTCTCTAGAACCTTCCCGAACAGAAGGCAGGAGTGAAATTGATCGATAATTAACGGCTAATTTGGTGGATCCTTTTTTAATGAAATGGGTACAATATTGGCCTCCTTCCACTTGTTCGGGAAGATTCCTTGCGATTAACGCCGTGTCGGCAGAGTACAGTGAGCGGAATAGCCAGCTCAGTCGCAACATTCGCGAGCACTAATGCCATCTGGTCCGCACGCTTTGTTGATTTCGATGGCTTCCAGGACACGTAAGACAGCAGGCACAGACGGTCTGGTGTGGCGACACACTGTCCATTATCATCACGACTGTGATGTGCAGAAGACTGGTGCATTGGCACACAGACCACACGCTTTTAGATACAGCCGCCATTATGCTAGACAGATGCACTGTTAGCACAGGCACACTGAAGTCTGTAGGCCGGTCCTCACCACAGCCGTCCTGGTCCTCGCCGCACCCGTCTGTGCCGGTCCCGAGCCTGTTTACGCCGCCCGAGCCCGTCCGGACAGTGGTTCGGACCCCTTCGGTCCCGTTTTAACTGCCTCCGGCGACCCCCACGTAGACATTCCAGACGGGTGCGGTTGGTTAGGACCGGGGACCATTGGGGCGGCAGAGAGACACCCGTCTGACGTCCGTCTCCACGCGGGGAAAACTTGAATATATTCCGACTTGGTCACTTCACTCCGTCAGAGCGTCCGTCCGCTGGGGTCGGCAGCCAAACGGGACCCGCTCGGGAGGGGCAGATTTCGACCCCCTGTCTATCTCCCGAACTAATTGTCGGATCAAGACGAAACATGCGGCAATCAAAATATGTAAACGAGATGAATCTAAAGAACACTTAAGTTAAGGTCAAATATGAATATGAGCCCGTACATTTTGTTTGCAATTTGGCTCAAAACTTTAAATATAAAAGAATTATCGATTTTAGGACAAAAGACAGCTTACACAGTTTCGTAGACAGCTTTATCATACAATAAAGGCGACTGTACCCATCCGCAGCCGCGGCCCGTGCCTGACAAGGATCGCTTTCTGGCGAACACAATCAGCTGGCCCGCCCGGCTCCCGCACCCGCGCGGAACGAGGGACGGAAGGGAAACGGAAAGGACAGACCTGTAATGGTGTACCCCATTACAGTTATATTTAGTTCAGTGGGTACCCCTTCCTGCAGCCCCGTGGGCAGGAGCCATCCCGCTCCCCCTGTTTACCAGATACCCGCCTCGGATACCTGCGGAAATGACCGGTGGCCACCCGGCACACCCTACGCTGACCGGTCCTGTTAAGTGGCAGCCCCGGGGCCGGCGGCGGGACCGGCGGGCAGCACCTAGCGGAGGACCGGAGGTAACACAGGCCACGGCCAGTGTCCGCTGCCGTACCTGACGGCCGCACGTAGGAGAAGGAAGAGGCCACAGGGTGGGGGAAAGGGGTGGCAGACAAGACTCAGGCCAGACTCAGGCAGCATAAGAGGAATCAGTCACAGGCGACGGCAGTCACAGGAGGCAGGAGGAAGGAGACAATCAACAGATAGATGACAGCTGCAAAGAATAACGGCTGAATGCATGCAGAAGGGGTCGCGCCGGCATTGGTGAATGGAACAAAGATTGGTCAAATGTTACCGCGAGCAGAGCAGAGCATAGACACAGACAGATACAGAGAACACAGGACATGGTCACAGATGTCAGATATAGAAACATAGACACAGGATACAGAGAACACAGACATGGTAACAGATGTAGATATAGAAACACAGACAGTCAGGTATACCTGTCTTAGAGACACAGGACATGGTCACAGGATGTCAGATATAGAAAACATAGACAAACAGGATACAGAGAACACAGGACATGGTCACAGATGTCAGATATAGAAACATAGACACAGGATACAGAGAACACAGGACATGGTAACAGATGTCAGACATAGAAACCTGAAACAGGAGACATATATGGCCAGTGGCCACAGCAGACAGATATCGTCGCAGAGGACAGAGTATGGCTACAGGAGACAGAAGACAGAGAAAGACAGAGACAGCCACATGTGACAGAAGACAGCCACAGAGGACAGAAGACAACCACAGGAGACAGGTAGAGTTACAGGAGGTAAAGCAAGGAAGATTCATAGGAGCAATTACAGATTCAGGGAAAAGAGGAATGCACCAGGGCATGAGGATCACCAAAGAAGCGAACACGAGGAGTGCGAAAACAAGGTCATTGGAAAGGAAAATCCCACTGAGCTTGAAATTTAATAAGGCCGCATCAGCTAACTGCCACGGTAAAAAGTGTCGAGAGGGAAGAGCAGTGAGTCAAAACAACTCTGACCGCGAATGCCAATGATTGGTTAATGATACCCAGTTGAGCGTTGAATGACAGAGATGACCGACTTGATGCATGTGTAATTACATGTCTATATACACTATACTTGTCCTTTGTTTGTTTGACCGACTCACCAGCGTTAATTAATGACTATTGACTACTACATGTCAGAGACGCTCGGTCATTAAATATTAGGCGGTTGAAGATACACTTTCATCTCGTGCACCGAACACCGCTAAGACGGTCATAATAGCACACACTAGGAACTCGATGTGCATTGTGCACCAGCTAGGCCAGAACGGAGGCCTAGCTGGGCCGGAAAATGCCCGAATTGACCGAGATCCATATGCAATGGACTGCGTCTATGTGTTCTGCATGCTGAAGCAATCAGACCACTTGAATCATTTTACTACACCACGCGCTGCACTGTCACCGACTAACACGTGGGGACCCGATCCTCGTCCCACACAACGATCACAGAGACCCACAGATCACAGAGACCCACAGACCCCAGAGACCCCGAGGCCTGTTCACGACCACCTGCGGTTCGGCGGTTACCAGCCGACTCTAGCCCCGCCCCTTTCCTCGTGCGTCGCCACAAGCAGACGTCTCTTGAACACTGGAGGCCGCAAGCTTACATAACTTTGTGATCCTGCGGTTCGGTGGTTGCTTCGTGTCAACCGCCAGAACCGCCGCCAACCGCAGCCGTGTGCCGTCATACCTTTCGCCCATCCCCACTTTTAGTTACCCCTCCCGGCTTCCGACCACCGCTGACCGCCGAACCGCAGTCGACCGCAGGTCCGTGAGCAGGCCTCCGGTAATTCCAGAAACGCTGAGGCAGCCTTTAATCGACTGCCGGCGGCGGAACGAGCTGATACGACGCTCAGCAGCTCCTGTAGAGATGAAAATATGGCCGACAACTTCTCCACCACCACGACACATTCAATCCATACCGAAAACCACCATACAAAAGACAAATGATTTCCGATAGCCTAAGAGCCTGCGGTCCCGCGAGTGTCCATATTGGTAAATGTTTCATGCGTGCTGCTTTTCACAGCAGGAGATAGAAGCCTCCACCAGTCCCGTGTGGTCAGTTTACGGCCGCCGTTTTCATCTCATCAGTTGCTGCACAGCGGCCTTTTATGACGTACCATTCCGTCAGTAGACGGGTCAACAGCCGGCCACCGTCTCGTCACGCGCCAGCAGCGGGCCGCATAACCAGCTGCATATCCATAGGCGTAGGAGCCGGGGAGGGCAGGGGGAGGGGGGGCACTGGGCAGCTGCCCCCCAACATTTTCGGATTTTAACATTACGCCTATGGACAGTGCATGGAAATAATCGACTTCAAAATGCCTTTTGCCCCCCCCCCCAACTTCAAATGAGTTCCTACGCCCCTGTGCATATCGATAGCAATGTATACGACCGGACTGCCCCTGACCGGAATACAGCACGGCAGCGACAGTCTGAGAGAGCAGCAGTCATCAGCGCCCAATCTTACCAACGCTGTGAATCTGAATGCGCAAGTACGGAATGTCGTGAATGGAGTGCTCAGGATGCCGCACTTGGGAGCCAAGGCGTGTGGTTTGTTCAGGGTGAATATCGAGTTTGCTCAGTAGAGAGAACGCTAGAATGAAGATCGGGATGTCCCCGGTTCGATGCTGAGTTTCGATAGTTTTACAGGCCGGCGCACCAATACGGCGTACTAGGGCATTGGTAAGATTGGGAGCCAGGGACGCAGGAAGTATGTTCAAGTTGGGGGGGGGGCAGGATTTAGCCTGAACAACAAAGTAACTCAGCGGAAATCCTACCTCACTTTCAAATTCTGCCCGATTTGAACTACTAGTCACTTTTGGTTGTAGGTATTACCTATTTACGCCACTAGCTCGTCCACTACGGATATTTTGATAATTAATTTGACTGACAATAGACTCGGCTATCATACTGCTGTACGATTTTAAAAAAATATGATGAAAAAATTTAAATTGCAGATTTGTTCCCATATTTTCCAAAATTGTAAGATGCTAAAACATGAATAAATAACATACCTATAATAGAAACATGTCATCATGCAGGTATGTTACAGCGATCATGTCATTACAAGAAAACAGATGATAAAGTAGAGCTTCGTGCATAATGTTCTCAGAAAGTGCACCTTGAAGATAAACACAGATAACGAAAAATGTCGAAACTTTACGAGATTTGACGTGTGCAATATTTGAAGTTTATACCATTAAAACTGACTAACAATTATGACCTTCCAAAGACCAAAATCGACCTCTTTCGACGGCATTACCTAGCCGCGGATATAAAAGTATTTGCCGTTTTTGCTTTAAACTTTGAGTTATTTGAAACTAATATCGCTTTTCACCTTTTCAAGCTCTAGGACGCAAAACAAAATACTAACTAATATGTAGCACAACGCCTAATGACCGTAATCAGCAGTTTGGACTCATGTGACTCGGACTGACTTTGACCTGAATTTAAGATCATCCATCATCTTGAGTCTAAGCCTGAATAACTTAATACATGTCTAAGAATGATACTTACAGTGTCCAGATACATGAATAAAAGGTACGATTTTTTAACTGCTTATGAGTTTGACCCGCGCCGTGCCGGTGCTCTGCGCCACCTTCGCCGTGTCGGAGGAGGGAACACCATTCAAAAGCTCGTCAAAAAGTATTTGGAAACTATGGTGGTAATTTCTTTAACATGTCAATATTG